>JAHZMW010000190.1:0-22867 GCA_027743745.1 Alloscopus bannaensis
TCTGCTAATTTGTGTCATGTGCGAAGCATCTGAAAAAGCCAATAATACATATGAGTTACATGATGTGTGCTATGTTTGCAAAATGAGAGTGAAGCTTGCAGTGAATTTATGTAGATGAAAGGCAACCCTTTAAAAATCATTTTCTTGAGCATCGATGTTTTCTTTAAAAAGTACAAATTCAATACGGAAGTATCATCAGCTCTGGTTTTACATGGTGAAACAGTCATCGTTTTTATGTATTACATTAAACCTTCATGTATCTCATGCCTGTGTCATGAATACGAATAGGAATTACCACAAATATCGATATAAATAATATATGCATAATATGCAAAGTATCTGTTTTAAAAAACTCGCTTTTTTCGCTATTTGTACCCTGCTGCGCAGTTTCTCCTCATCTGTAAACTGTTATTTTTCTGCAAAACATTATACGTACGGGTATAAAGCGTGTATTTTTCACTCTCGACGGGTGATTTATGACGATATTCATTTTGTGGCGTTTCTTAAAACATTTTTGTAGGAAGAGCAGAATCGGGGCAAACCAAATTGGGAACATCTAAATGACGAGCTCCATGTGCTGATCACTGTGGAGGATACAGAAAATCGGGGGAAGATGAAGCTTCAACGGGCAGTGGATGAAGTGAAGAAACTCCTAGTTCCGGTATGTCCCAATTTTTCTTCTGCATCATGAAAACTCGGATCTTTTATTTTTTTTGCTAAAAATTCTGCCAGCCGCAGCCATACGCTTGTACCATTTTTTTCTTTATCTATAGCGTCAGTTTAAAAAGTTGTGGCGATGTGAGACAAGATGATATTCTTTCATTCCCAGCTTTACATAACGTCGTATTTAATGAGCCTGAGACTGTCGGCCGATTCTAGCGCTCATTATAGTAAACATTCATCACGAACTTGATACAGTCTCTATATTTCTTCGTACCAAAAGGAAGGAGAAATAGAGAAAAAATTGTTATTTTGGAAAGCGACTTTCCGAATCTAAAAAAATGTATATAGATTGCCACTCACGAGTCTACACACACTTGAAATAACATTTGAGTCAAAGCAGAAGATTGAGCAGCTAAAAAGAGAAAAAAGCCAACCGTTTCAAAGGAGGAAACTAAAAAGTTTTGCAGAAGCAGCATGATGCCTTGTATACGTCACTGTCTTTTAGTTAACAAATTTGAGTGGCGATATGTCACTCACAAGCGTTTTCCTTTTGATATCGTTTAAGTAGTAGTCTGTTACTTTTCCCGATTCCAGAGCTACAAAGCCTTGAAAGGGAAGCAAGTTTTGTAAGAAATCATGAATTTCCCAGTAATACCAAAGCTTATGAAAGGAGAACCGCTCAACTTTGTCCAGAGAATTGGATACGAGTTTCGTCTCGACTTTCCACGATTATATTCTTGAACAAAATAGATTATTGCTGGAGAAGCAGAGAGACTGTACAATCGTGTGTAACCTGTGGATCTGTTCAAATTGAGGATGAGAAAAGCTCAAACGGAGAATTGGTGGAGTTCAGAAAGGACTTTGGAATGAAGGGAAAAGTTTGAGGATTCGGTTTTTACTAGGTAGACCGCGAACTCAAGGTTGGGTTTTCACAGGAAATTGTTAAAATATGTAATATGGCTAATGTGGAAAACTTGTAAATGCTTCTCGAGACTCATCCTTTCCCTTGTAAATTGGTGGCAAGTACCACAGAGTGAAAAAGACTTATTGAGGATTTCACAGGTTATTCACATGGTCGAGATGCAAATGACAAAAGTCGTTCGGGCCTGATCTCTCTTCCTAAAATCGCTAGCAAAAGGAGCGTAAATGGTTAGGAGACAAGCTTTTAGTGAGTGTCAGGGGCACGGGCAGACAATGGAGGTGTAAAGGAATATAAAAGTGGTCTAAAGTAGTAGTGCAAATATAAGGTACTTACGTATTTGACAGGAAAAGTAGTGTGGGTAGATAAGTGAAGGGAAAGTTGGTGTTTTCGAGAGATTTTCTCTTATCTCCACCACTTCGCTAATGGTACACCTAAGAGTGCGTATGGCTTGGCTTAGAGAATGTTATTATGTTTATGTACTTACGCCGATGGGAGATGACCTCTTCAATAATTTTGTTGGTCTCTTGAATTCGCTGCTTTTGAATTGGCACTGTTTGCAGGCGGAAGGTGAAGACGAGCTGAAGAAACGCCAACTAATGGAGCTAGCAATAATTAATGGAACGTACCGTGATTCGAAGGAATCTAGGAACACGCAGGCCGCAGTGAACGCTGCAGCAGCCCAATTAGTCTCACCACAAGTGCCATTATCCGCCCTCAGAGCTGCGACGCCTTTAGGTTTTTACGGTTTTCTAAAACACAAAACAATGCACAAATATATTCTGATGGACACACAGTCTTTAGGTCAGCCGTATGTGGGACCTCAGGACCAGCACTCTTATTCCCTTGATTTTGATGGGTTTGTAGGTGCCCCTCTGATCATTTCACCGCATCGTTTGACAAACGGGTTAAGTTCTGCAGCTGCAGCTGCAGCCGCCGCGGCGGGTGCTCCGCCACCTCTCTTAGCACCCGGTGCCACCGACAGCCTCCTGTACGCCGCCTCACCATACACAGCCACCGACTACGCTACCTACTTATCTCTAGCCGAGTATCCCCCTGAACATGGTGGGTTATTTGCCAGATAGACTTATCTCTCTCTCTTTTTCTATTTTAATTTCATTTCTGTTTGTGTAAAGTCAATGTTTCCGAGCAGTTTCCTCTCGGAGGTTTTATTACCACGTAAGTTAGGTCATTGCGCGGCTCATCGTTGTCAACCCCGCACAAAACAAAAGAAAATTATAGAAAAATGCTTTCTCCATATAATTATTATGGTTAGCTTACGTTGCACTAGGCTCTACATTGTTAGTGTCGAACTGATTTGAATGATAAGGTTCATAAAAAATATTCGTGATCACAACCGACCGACCAGAGAAGAGTATTTTCTCAGTCTCACAACAGAGAATACAATCCGCCGGATATTGTTACATGAGTTAGATTAAATTAAGAATTTCACACACAAAGGGATTACGTGATGTTCAGTGGGAAAAATCTGCTGCATCCGACGGGAATTACGCAATTAGGAAGGTTATCCGTTATTTTTTCACGCTTATTTGTCCATTGAAAATGGATCAGGAACGTTATATTATTCGTAGCTAAATTACATTTTTGCTAGTTTCTGTAAGATTGAGCTCATTTAATCTGATGCGGCGTAATATGCCAATTCTTTTTCATGAAAATTCCATTTTCATTTTTGGGGGAATATGGGATGTTCAAAGTAGGTAGGTAAGGGTAGTCATTGGGCTAGCTCAGAAGTGAACATTCACACGTTGTTATTGGTAGAGTGTAGTTGATTTTTGCATGAATCTATAAAAGTGCCACTACGCACTGCACACAGCTTGGGTGATACACTATATGTAATTATTATTTGAACACATTTGAAAATTAGAAACTACAAAAAAGGGAACTATGTAGTAATTGAGCGGATACAGAAAAGGTGCTGCATATTATTATTACCACAGTTGATTGTCGTGCTTCGCAATGCAACTGTATATTATAATTTTTGTATTTCCAGTCAGAGAGGCGCAAAATATTGGTGATCAACTTGATAAGTAATTGTATAAAGGTGAAAGGGTTTCGACTGAAAAAAATCATCACTTTTTACTTTACTTTTTAATTCTGTAGGGAAAATTTAGGAAAGGGATTTAGTGTAAGTAGTAAGGCTTACGTGAGTAAGCACTATTTATTAGTGTTTACAGTGGAAGTTCGGGCAAGCATGAAACATAAAAAATACCACAAAAAGGATGGCGAGCTATGCGCATACATCCTTTAGGGGAAAGTAAATATTTAAATAAGGTCTGTGTGCAATTAAATTCTTGGTTTGTCTCTCTCCACACTCATGGCTCCGACTTTTAATTTATGAGCCAATTTGTATTACTTGTCATGAGCGCCAATACATAATTAGGGAAGCGGATGAAACTGATTTTGTACTGGAATTTTTATACCATATTTAGACGTTTTTTTCTAGTTACAATATTTATACGCGTACAAGGGATCATGAAGTGAATACAATTTCTGTTTCACTTATTATCACATACTCTCTCTTGTACGGTTTAGTGTAACAACGGGCGAGCTACTGCATACTTTAAGTACAATTTCATATTCATCTCTGACTTGTCGTCAATCTTACAGGTTTAGGTTGATTATTATACGTTATAGTAGCACAAACTCTCAAATATTCTTTTGTGCTTAGACCAACTTGAATATGTTTGTAATTTTGCATAAAATATTAGTTATTGTTATTAGTTTTTAGGGAGTACATAAAATGATATGGATTTAGGTCTCTACGTTGTCTCACACATGACGTCAAGAACAAAGCGGGGATAAATGGCTACCCCTCTCATTGCACTGATGTGCAAAGTTAGGTAAAAATGAGGAAATATACAGGTGCCGAGTTTCCAGCCTGAAGGGAGGTATGAGTTCGTCAGAAAACATGATAGCATCAACATCAGCGTCCACCCTTCAAGGCATATGAACCATAAAAGTTGAAATGTGATTGGCAAATGAGCTTTAAAATGATTTCGAAATGACCATAATAATAATAGTAATATGCAGCACATGTGCGCGAAGACACATGTCTTGTATAGCTTTTTCAATTATCTTTGTAGGTAGCAGAGCTCTCTGGTCAGCGTTTTTTACTCTTAGTTAACATAAGCTTTTTTTTGCATTTTGATGACATCACGTATAGTCATTACTCATGTAACAGTTATAAAATTAACGATGATGCTTTCATCATCTCTGCACCAGCACTCTCGTTGGAACACGGGGATGATGTAACGTGCAGACACTAAAATGGTGCATGATAAAAAGCCTAAATATTTGTAGCATAATAATTTTAGCATGTAGAATATTGTGTCACTCGTTCATAAAGGCAATTAAGGGTTGACACACTGTAGGGGTAACTTGACACATTCAGATTAAGGGATGAAAAATCTTCTGATTTTAGCATGAGAACCAAGAGAAAGCGAATTCTCTTCACGAAATTATAGGGCGAAACGTTTTGCTGCGGGACGAGGATCACATTTATTTTATACTGATGAGATTTTCTTTTGTGGTATGTTAAAAGTCGGTAAGATGAGTGGAGTGCGACGATTGACGGGGCTGAGGGACCATCCCTACCTTCCTAAAACGGATCCTTCTGCTTCCCTCCTTCACTAACAACCACGACACTAGCAGGTGAATCTAAACGTAATTACAGTCTAATAATATTCACGCTTCTTTGTATCTGTATTTTGATTAACGATATGTATTAATCAGACGACAGCATCGTATAGTTTTCATTATTACCAAATTAAACCCGTAATCATAATCCAATAAAATAATAATCATCATATAATTATTATGTTATAAGTATATGCGGAGACAAGTTCTTTTTCCTTAACCTCTCTGTGCAGCTGTCAGTGAGCAGACGAAAATGAGGCTCACTCACAAAACGAATATGTGACAGAAAGTTTCTATAACCTACTCAATATGATTGTGTTGTGTATGTATATTATGTATGCATATGTATACCAGCAAAGAACGAGAAAGTTTGATTTGCGTTTAAACCAAAGTAATAACTACCTAATCAATTGGTATGAAACATTTTTAACGCTCCTCTCACGAGGTCGTTGCGTTTGTACCCAGCTCGATAATATTATCAGCCTAAATTAGCAATCGCATATATGTATATTTATTGCCAGAATGAATGCCAGAAGTAGAGCAAGAAAAAAATGCGAAACAAAAAGCAAAACAAACTAGAAGATACTAATCACATAAGATATCACCTCTGTCCGAGTAGTTTTTTTGTTACAGTTTTTATATTTATCATTGCGCTATATATTGTTGTTGTTGTCGTTGTTTGGGAAAGGTTTTTTTTTATTTTCTTGCTATCGTTTTCCGTCCGTTATATGTGCGTCTTTTTCCATTTTTTTGGTTCAGTGATTGTTGTTGATTTCCAACCGTTTTTATATATTTCTACTAATACGTCTCACACACAAACATACATATTTTTCTTACCTCTCAAACAGTCTCAACCTCAACCATACCTTTCTCTCCTTTTCCCCTAATCTTCACAGAGAAACGTGTACCCTGTGGTTTTCCCGTTTTATTTCGTTTTTCAATCAATATTTTGTAGAGTAATCTTTGCGAGTGTTGTTACTTTCCGTGTTTTGTTTTTTGTATGTTGTGCCCGCTCTCCTTTCTCCGCAAAATACCTTTGAAATACTTCCCTTGTGTACCAAAAACCTTACCCCTCTCTGTTCATTCTCATTCCTAGAGAGAAAAAAAATAATAAGAAAAACAGGTAGACGCAAACGTTTCACACAGAGACAAAAAAATGTTTTGGTGCTGTGGTGGTGATAGCTTTCCCAGAGAGAAAGCGGAAGAGAAAGAATTTACATGGGACACACACGATGAGGTGGTGCTGATGAATGAAAGTGAACATTGCCCACTAATTTTCTCCCCTTTTCCTCTCTCTCTTTCTGTGTGGTGTGTGAATTGTGTTTTATTGTGTGGCGATGATGATGGAAATGGGGAAAAATTGGGAAGGCTTTGTTTGAGAGTGTTGTTTCTCATCGACTTCACTACAATGCGGCAAGGACTTCTCAGCAGTACGATTAGGATAAAACGTATGAGAGAGAAAAAAGAAAGAAAGGCAAAGAAAATTGGTAAGCAATTTCCTCTTAAGACTTTTCTCCTTTGAGAGCGCAAACCTTTCTTTTTATGGCTACCACATATAAATGATATACATTTATTTTTTTGTGAAAAATTTCCCGGTGTGTTGTCGTCCTCTCTGTGTGTAACGCTCTGCATTTCTATACTGTTTTTGAACACACAACAGAAAAAAACATTCAACATTTATTATAACTTCCTGGCTCACATTTCCTGACACATGTGTGGTAGGCGAGAAGAGATTGACTGCTCCAATCGTAAATACTGCAGCGTAATATATTACTTGGGATTATTGTTGGTGTGAAAACGTGTGACCATTTTGCAGTGGTGCTGTTCCTGACACATGAGAGAAAGTAGTTTTTTTCTGACTTGCAGTGTGTTTTTTGTGTGTCCTTGTTAATAATCCAGAGTTTGGAATTTTTTTTGGAAATGCTAGGCATTCTCTGCTAGCTTGGAGATGTTGCATAATGAATTGATTTTTCTAGGTTTTGAGGAAAACGTGAGTGTTCTTACCAAAAAAGCTACTCGGAGAAAGGTGTCTTATGAAAGTGAAAGCGAACCCTTTTGAGTACATTTCAACTAATGAGAGTGTTTTCCTAGGTGTTTTTCAAGACTCTACATATATAAAATCATTAATTGAAAAGGAAGTGTCTCTAATCTTGATTAATTCTTCCAGCATAATAATGACTACACCTCTTTTTTCTCCTTTCTCTCTCTCCAAAAGTGAGAGACGAAGGGGCTACTACATAATAAAAAAAATTTAAGCCATTAATCATTTAAGCAGAGTAAACTGTATTAATTTTGAAAGAGCAATGACTTTGAGAAAAGAAGAAAAATACTTTTGGAGAAATGCAAACACTAACCTCCAATGTGGTTTTTGTCTTTTCTTTAACACTTTAGGTGGGAGGAGCGCAATACTGGAACTTTAACCAAAACTGAAAAATGCCTATCTATAGAACAAAAGCTCTATCGCATCACAAAACATACAAAAAAGGTGTTGTGTTAACCAAAAGAAAAGAAATTCATTCGTTCGTTCGTTCAACGGAGCGATGATGAGACTTGCAAACAAAAAAATTCTACTACTACTACTACCACCCACACACACAAAAAAACTACCGACTACTACTCACCTCCTGTGCTGTAGTTTTGTGACTACTCCTCTCTCTCTACTAGTACTGTGCTGATGCTGCTGAAAATTTGAAACGAAATGCAAAACTTCTCTACTTTCTCTCATTCAGACAAAAAAAAACAAACCTACAATAATCGTATGAAATATTGAATAATATTATTATAAATATCTATAATCAATTAAAAATGCAACTATTATATATTGTATGTAATAAACGTAAAAAATATTAAAATAATAATGCAACCATGAACAGACTCAGATTTTCAAAAAGATTTTCAAAAAAAAAAACAGAACAGAAATCTCTCCAGCAATCGCTAAATTCAGCATTGCCATATATAATATATGATAATACTATAATTACTATTAATAAGAATAATAAATAATCGTGTAATAATAATATTTTTAAAAAACATTTTCATCTATCCTTGCTACACACTGTTTACTGTATTACAATATTATGAGTAATGTAAACCAACTTATGACTTACACTGCAAAGATTCTTATTAATATCGCATTGTATAACTGAAAAAAAAATTGTTTTCTTTCCACCTTTTTGATCTGTTGATTTTTTTTGTAAGCTGGACAAGATTCTGTATCTCAATTATTGTTTTCCCCCTGTTTTGTTAACCATGATGTAGGTTTGTACATGGGTAATAATACCCTTGAGATTTCCTGAGAGTTCAAGCTAAAAAAAATGCATGGTTGCAATATTGAGATTTCGTCATCATTTTGTGTTGAGTTGTACTCTTTTATCCTTTGTGACAAATAGTTTTTATGATTTGATCCAATTTGACTCTCACTTTTATAGTTTGTGTACAATCAAAACGTAATGTGCTCGTAGATAATATGCCCTTAAATACACAAGTGACATTTTCGAAGGAAATCAATGAAGACAGTTGAGAAAGGTGCTAAACAATTTTTGCGATTAATTACAAAAGAAAATTGACAACAAACCTTGTACTTAATGACATTTTTACTTAATTGATTACTCTCTGTATGTCTCCACACGCAGACACTCCTCTGTAATAATTTTTAATCTTGTATCTTACAACAAGTAATGTCCTTGACACAGCTGTAATATTATCTCTAGTAACTATGTATTGTAGTGCCTTAATGATTACTTACTGAACCAGTGCTCGAACAAAAAACGTTTTTGTACAGATACGTAATAATCGTAGCATTTCTATATATATTCATTGTTATATTTATACTGACTGGTGAAAGTTGGACTTTGTATGTTTTCTCACTCAAATGCAGCTCGATCTTATACTAATGCGCACGGTTACGTTGTAGGATTACAGAATGGCCGTTTTTAAAAAAAATAATCTCCAGTAGGGAATGCAATGCAAACCCAATGCAAATAAAGTAGCAATGTCCGGTTATCCCTTTAGATAAAACGGATAAGCAGCAAAGCTAGTAGATTAAACTCACCTCAAGCAGCTTAGAAGGATAAAATATGCTTTTTATTACCTCGAGTCAGATTAGCCACTGCGCAGCATGGCTTTTTAAAGGTGAAAGTCAAACTTTCTCCGCTATTCGAGTCACTGCTTTCACCTGGATTTTTTTTACTAGAGCACATTTACCACGCAATGCAAGTTTCCTTTCGACTTTTAGAGAATGAGCAACGAAGTCAGTTCCAAATAATGCAATATACAATGCGAGCAAAAAAATAGGCATAAAATACAACAATACAGCTCTGCCAGCACCCCAACAGTTACGAATGAATTGCAGCTAATTTTTTTGAGTCTCTCCATAATAATATTCGTTAGTACAGCAAAAAAATAATAGAGAAACTAATATATTACTACATCTTATATTATACGTAACATTTACTTTAGTGGTGCCACAAGTTATTACAATAATCACACTTTATAAAAATATCCCCTCAATAAGAGAAAATTAATAAGTATTTAATCCTATCGATCAAAGCACGACACTGCGTAATCAACATTACGCAAAGGCTATTTTAAATGCCCTTGTCTCTCGTCGTGAGCAAGATTACTTTGTGCATTTTACCGACACCAAGCGTTGACTCTTGATTTGCAAAAATAGAGAAAGTGAAAGTATAGAGAATTAGTATCGAGCCTTGTAGAGATTCACATTTCACGATTGTAAAAAAAAAATCTTTAAAAACTCTCAAGACATGTTACTCCTGATTTCATTTTTTTACATAAGAATTCACAAAGAACGTAATATATCAATTCTTATAGCCTCTAATGCAATAAGATAAAAAACCGAGCAATATACGGTCATCTTCTCCTAAGTGCATAATAAAAAGAAAAACGGTATTTTATAAAGAATCGGGAAGATGATAAATATGCCATACCAAAAGAGTAACAAGTTATAAACCTGTAAACGTGAAACACTTGATATCTAAATCGCTACTATCGATGAAGAAAGACAACCATTTTACTGTTGCACTTCCTGCGCAAGTTGCCTCATACGAATACAGTGAACTGTCTAGCCTTGTTGAAAAAAATGCAATTTTTAAAAAGAAATCAGAGATCGCCATCATATTTATTAGCATCGTTCTAGGTTTTTAGGAGGTAAATCATTATGGGAAATTGTACGTAATCAGTTTAGTTTTTAACGGAAACAACTTCGGTGTGTGTAAAAAAATTAAGATTCACTTCAGACATTACTAAATACGAGATAAAAAAACAGATTACACTCAATAGGTCTCAAGGGTAGTGCCTCGAAAGAAATGGCCCAGTTGTGAAAATCAACTGAACACTGCACTAATTTATTAGAAAACGCGAAGTGAAATTCGAAATGACGACAACTCTCACGTCTCATGAACTACTATACCTCATCCCCTGAAATTCTGGACAAATACAAACATTAAAGGTTGGTTTTGTCTAGGAATTCAGGGGGCGAGTATACAAATAAATTCGTGCCTTCCAAACTCGTTTCTTTTGTGTTTCAAGGAAATCAATCATACCATATTGTACGTAAACTGTGCGTGAGTGCGACGTAAAGTATAACGGTTTTTTAAGGGAATTCGCATACTTCTCGCGTTGTGTGAATCGAAAAATCAGTCATCCCATAAAACAGGAGATAATCTTGACGTGTACTTAATCATTAAATGGGTCATGTGTATATAAAGTGCTATAGAGTCTTTTTGACTAAAAAAATACTTGGATAACATCTACGGTTCTTTGCCACATCATAACTGAGATTATAAGACAAGGGAAAGTTCGGAGAAAGAAAAAGAGAGAGTGCAATCAAGGCCAGCAGTGTTTTTAAAAGCATTCTCGCGCAATGCCCCAGAAACAAGTTGGCTTTAAATCGGAAATGGTTTTAATGATTACTTTACAATAAACTCCACACAACTCTACACCATGTATCTCTTTGGGTAGAAGTGTTGTGAGAGAAAAAATCTCTTCATTTTAGGTTAAATCTGTAGAGTTTAAGAATAGTTGTAAATTAGGGTAAGATTATAGAGTTAAGATCTTTTTGAAAAAGAAATTCGATGTACTTCCGGGTCCTGTCGAGACGAGAAATTGTATCAGACTACACAATACATAGGAACTTATCTAGTGTATGTTCGTATTATAAACTTTTGATGTATATACAAAAATATGAGTACTCTAAGTAATATATCAATCATTATGTAATCGTGTACATGAAACCTTAATAATGCTTAGGACTTTGATAATGTTATTCGTATTCTCGATAATCTCGTAATGTAATGAAATATTGACGACCAACTGTAAGATGTTTTATGAGATCACTCTGGGTTTGAGTATGCCATAATTATGTAAAATTGACAATGAGTTCTTGATGAGATATGCATCATTGAGTTACGAAAGTATAAACACATTTTTAATGGTAGCTATTATATTGTACGGTATAATTGTATGATTTAGTTTAAACTGGCAAACACAGTCATGTTGTGTTGCTTTTGAAGCCATATTATTATCCCATGCTAATATGTTTGTATATTATTGTGTTGACACAGCTAATTTATATGTTTCGCGCAGTACGCTACGTCAAAAAATTTCAAGGCATAAAAATTTACTATTTAAATACAGCATAACAATATACGGCCTGCTCCAATAAAAAAACGTTCGTTACATTCAGTTGTTGTATTATAAAGAAAACTACTTAACTATCTTGAACACTTAAAACAATTCCTGTAATTACAAATTAAACAAAATGGCCTATATGCGGTGTGTACTGTGTGTAAAACGGTGGTCGTCGTACGAAGACGCTAAAGAGGCCGGTCAATGCAATAAAACAAATCTGATACATAAAACGCAAATTTTTAGATCTGTGTCAACCACGGTTTTTTGTGAATCTCTTTTAGAGTATGTACCAAGATGCCATATTATGATACTTTTTGAGTACTTTTTCCCAATGTGTTTTCTATAGGGAATATACATATTATAATTATGTTAGTTACAATGAACAAAATGATTTGAGTTTGTTCTCTCTTTTTTTAAGAAAATGGCAATTTTGTTTTTTGTGAGTAAAAAAATTAGTTGATTTGTAGGACATTTTGTTATATAGGATTATATATGTAGTTTGTAATTTTATCATTTATCGAAAATATTATTTTTACTCTCTTCAGTATCAGTCTTGTATTTTAAGATTTAAACCAGGATAAGTTGTAGATGTAAGAAAACAAGCATTATTTATGATCTGATAAAAATGAAACTTCAACGAAAAATAACGAATCACTGTGATTCGAGTAAGCACATAATGCAAAAAATGCGATAAATAAAAACAGTTTTATTACTGAAAATAACAAGGTATTAAAATTGTATTTGTTTCATAGTATCATATTATCTGACTGGCTTAAAAAATAAATACTCGCCTGGAGAATTTATCCTACTTCAATCACACTGGAGAACATTTAAAAATTAACCGCGGTCAACTTTGTAGTCTCTGGCAAGTGCTTTCAAATATCATTCGTCTTTCAACCAGTGGTTTATGAGGTACTGTTTTCTCCATGATTCCCATACATCCAGTCCCGAGAGCTGCGGGAAGTCCCATGATAATGGATTCGGATACTCCAGCTATGATGTCCGTTTGCCCGTGATAAGCAGCTTCAAATAAATGATCAGCAGTTTTCTCAAATGATGCCAGCATCAGTACTGATTCTTTCATTTTGGCTAGACCGTGCCTGGTAATTCCCAAAACTTCCCCGCGGCACGTCATCAAGTCTGCTACAAGGGTTAAATGACGCTTATCCACGCTCATGCCATGCGATTCCATGGTATACTGAATTTCTTTGATAATGCTCGACCTGCACAGAATATGTATTCATTCAGTTTATCTTCAGTATGTTTGGTACAAGGTTGAAATGAAGTAATTCAGCTTACCTGGCGGCTTCTATTCCTAGAACATTCTGTATTTGAGCTATATTATTCGTCATAGTGCGCAAGGGACACACTCCTCTTGAGGTCAAAACTCCCCTAAAATTTTCACCTTCCGCAAGGATCTTGTATGTTCCATCGGTGTTGGAAGATACAATCGCTCTATTTATTCCTGGTGTTCCCTGCATTTAAAAATTCTTAAGTTATATACCAGTGGTAATCTAGCAGGTTGACATGTTGAATTTTTGTTAAGCTAAAATTTGACGTACAGCAATTGGAGTATCAGGAAGTATTCTAATCAAGTTCTGTCCCACAAAATAAGCACTAGATTTGTTGCTATCCATTGGGAATATACACAGCAAGTTGTCAATCACGCGTATCGAGTCGTGCTGTTTGATCTTTAGGTTCTTCATAATAGCTAGTGAAACTTGATCAGGAGTCACTTGTTTCCTTTCAAGCTTCTTTCGGTTTAGATGAACCAAGATGAAGAATTCTGTGGGAAGAAGAATTTCTTCAATTCTATCACACACTTCTTTCAGAGTTGTTTTCTGAAGTTGATTTTTAACTCGAACTCCGAGATCAGGATCCTCCCGTACTAATCTAGCTTCTATGATTGGAGTGGATATGTTTTTTGCAGCGTTTATAATCTCCTTAATTCGAGGCACTCCAAGAGTAATGTTCATGGATGCTACACCAGCAAAATGAAACGTTTTGAGTGTCATTTGTGTTCCGGGCTCTCCGATACTTTGGGCAGCCAAGGCCCCAACGGCAGTTGATGGCTCCATTCTCGAACGGAAATATTTATCCCAAGCATCTCGAAGGAAATTGATTAGTTGCTCCGAACGAAATACATGCTTCATCACAAAACTCTTCATATCCGTCTCAAATTCCTGGCAGCAAAGCTGTTCGTCCGTTGCATACTTTAACTGACTAGCTATTGTGGTGAAGTGAGTCTTCTTTTCTGAATTGGTTAGATACGCCTCGTTCCGACTAGGATAATGTGCGCGAACATTGAGATAAGCACGGTCAAAATCCACAGGCTTGTCTTGGCCTTCCATTAACATAGGATCAAGTCCATCCATTCCATAGCAAAGCTGAATGACATGCCCCTCCGCATTTCTAACAGACATGTCGTAGTGGCAGCAAAGATCTTCGAGGGCCTTTACAAGCCGACGCTGCATGTAACCCGTTTCGGCAGTCTTTACAGCTGTATCCACAAGACCCTCACGGCCACCCATAGCATGGAAAAAGAACTCCGTTGGTGTCAAACCCGAGAAAAAGCTGTTCGCCACAAATCCTTTAGCTTCAGGACCACGATCTACATATTATCAGAAATAGATCAAGTAAGATTAATAAGTAAAGCCCAATAACGCAAAGGACTTTTTCAAGTTTTTCACTTACCGTTACGACGAAAATGAGGAAGTGAACGAAGGAAAAATCCTTCCGAGACGCGCTTTCCATTCAGAGCTTGCTGACCGACACAAGCAATCATTTGTGAGATATTAATGTATGATCCCTTGGATCCAGACTGTGCCATAATTAATGGAGTGTTAGTCTTCTGTAGTTCTTGGACGCAAAGTTTCCCAGCAGAGTCTCGAATGCCTGATAAAGCTTGTAAAACAGCGCCCTCCGAAGACTCTAAGGTTTCCGATGGTTTACACAGCATCTCAAAACACCTGTTATAGCCAGCCATTACGAGTTGTTTCTTTGATTCGACTAGTCTCGTTCCGGGAGTAACATCTCCAATCCCAATTGAAAATCCCCGATTCATCAAATAGTTCGAAGTGATTCTCGCTAACCGGTACATGGCGATGCAAGAGGCTTCCTGTAGAAAGCAAACAAATAGATCAAGTAATTAGTTTACACATAACATTTCATAGACTACAATGAGAACATCATAAAACAAGGAGCCAAAGAAGGAAAATTAAAAAGTACCTTTCCCCAATCTTTCAGCAATACATAAAATACATTAGCCTTCGCTCCAGATCCCAAGGTTGCTTTATCGAGAGCTCCAGCCATTAGTTCGGAATTATGGACAACCACAACTACCAATATGAAATGGGAATTGATTAACCTTGCTTGAAAATACTTGAAATCGATATCCACGAGTTTTTAAACAATCACTTACATGTATCATTTACATCCATTTCTTCGTGAGTGCCAGAGTAATTTTTTCCTTTTGCTCGCATATTAAATTTAATTGGAGAAATCCTGTTAGGCCGAAAAACCAGAGATATAAGCTGCTTCCCACTCCAAAGTTTCATTGGCTTCATAATCGCTGGTGGAGGCAATTCTACAAACTCCTCAACGGAACCTGCAACCCAGGCTATAATTCTTGCAGCCTCTGGCTTAGAGAAGAACACGTTTTTGTTGGTCAGAAGGTAAGCACCGGTTAAAAAGTCTTGTGTCGCGGAAATAATGAGCTCTCCATTCCTCGGTGTAACTAAATTGGCTTCATTCTAAAAGAAAAAATATATTAACGTACGCTGCATAAAGTAGCAGTGAATGTATTTCAAAATAATATCTGCAATCTAAGTCAATCAAGGAACAGTATTCTGAAATTCAAATCTCGACAATGTAAAATAAACTTGAAATTTTAATTTATACCTGTTGTATACGCAGATTGGGGTCTGGAGATATCACAGAACGTCCTGAAAAGTCCACACGTTTCCCGGACAAGTTACCACGAAAGCGGCCCTACAATAAACCATAATGAGCAATGAAAAATTATTTCATCCCAAGCTTATCATTTGCTTCAGGTGTCCGTAATCTTGAAGCTCCCTAGTAATCAGTATGATCATCTACCTGTTTGCCTTTGAGTCGCTGGACAAAACCCCTACCAGTCTTCTTCTTTCCCATTTGCTGCGCTGGCAGACCCGAAATTTCTGAATTTATAACAAGTGCAGACTGCATCTGGATAAAGTCCCAGTCTTCCGCAACCATTTCAACCTTCGCCCCTGACTCTCTGTGTTTCGTTAAAATTTCGTTCAGAAAGCAAATTTCACTTAATTTCATGGTAATGTCGTCTTCTGTGGTTCCAGCTTTTAATTCTGACACGACCGAAGGTCGAATACAAATAGGAGGTACAGGAATTCTAGTTAAAATGAGATCTGCTGGAGCACCCGAACCGGCATCGAATCCCATTAGCAACAAAGCAGCATCTGACATGCTAATCCGTTCGAATAAACTTTTCACCATTAGTGGCGTAAGAACATCTACAGTTGGATCTAGCATGGAGTATTTTTCCACAGTGGCTGCCTCGAAATCAAGTTTCAAACTTTTAACTTCTTCTCCATTCTTGGCGTAGCGAAACTTGTCGTGTGCTATTTTCAGCATTCCACACTTCTTCACGACCCCGTTCGAAGCACCACAATACGCACATAGATGCATTTTCTTCGCAATTGTAATGATTTTCTTTCTCATTGCCTTCTTTGCTAAATAGCTCAAATTAGGATTGCTGCTCCTTATTCTCCACTTTTCTTTTTCGTCAGGCTTGAGCAACAAAGCTCCACATTCCTACGAGATAAAGCAAGATAGGTAAGTATATAAATAGTTCTGCGAAACAATTGGCAAACTTAATATCGAAACACACTGCATTTTCACTCACCTTGCAAATGCTCTGTAAGATATTCAACGTCATTCCAAAGTAGCCACAGTGAAAAACCGGAAGTTCCAAGTCAAGATATCCAAAATGTCCTACACAGTCCTGCAATCCTTTTCCACCTATTTTATAAACATTTTACAATTACAATATATCATTTCAAACAAACTCCAAGCTATGTTATGAAATAAAGCTAAAAAATCTTCAGGCACTAACATGTTGAACATTTCGAATCCTTTCCACAAGTCCCCATTCGTCTGTCCAGCACTCCATGAGACACCGGAGTCCTCTTCCCATCTTGCTGGTACAAATGCTTCGCGACAACCCTGAGGTGCCCTTGTTTCGCAGTGTCTTCTGAGCTGCCAACCGAAAATCGGACAGAGGCTCTACAAAATCAAAACAACACCATCAATTAGTAACTAGTCCTGGCAGAATTATCCTGCTTCCTTCTTGCTCTCCCAAATTAATTTCTCCCCAAATACAGCCAATTAACTTACACTCTGTAGCAGTCACGATTCTCTCTGTATTGTTCCTTCACCATTGTGAAACTTCTCACTCCTGCTAAAAATTTCAAAGCAAATGAACAACATCTCTAATCAATCAGAACACAATCTCATCGATTTACTTAACTATTATTAATTTTAAGCTTAATTACCTGTGACACAGACAGAGTCTGCGTTGGTCAAGCAGGATCCTTACAATTTGTCAACAATCAACTGTTCTTTCACCCATTCCACTCCCACCGTTTATTATAGTCACCGACGATTCTTGTATCACAAATTAAAACAATTTTTACACAAAATTGTCACCAATTAACAATTAAATTTAACACAGCAGTTCACAGCATTATCAAATTTCCACGTGTTTTCTCTTCCCATTTTTGACGTATGAGTTTTTTGAGTGGAATCCTCTCAAAACAAAATCGAGCACATAAAAAACTCACTTCAATGCAAATGCATTTTGAGAAGGGTTGAGATCCCCGGCGAATGTTGCATCAGGTGAAGCCTCTCGCCAATCACCGGACGGCGAGGGCTTTCACTCTTCCCTAGCGAAAAGGAGGCATCAACAACGAACGAGAATGTGTTGAGGCTTTGTTTTGGGAGCTTTTGTTGAAGTCAGTCGCCTGTTGATGCTGGAGAAGAACACTTACTTTGACAGACAACAATCGAGGAACATTTTCGTGAAGGGCTCCATTATTCCAAGATTCGGGAAGGATATCCGTTGGTATTTTAGCTGAGTGCTTCGAAAAGCGGTTAGGATACTTGTTGAAGGTAAGAGTGTTTTTAAAAGTGAATTTTTTAAACTATTGACAATTAGTTTTATCGTGAATTCAGGTTTGTACTCGGATTGGATTTGGTGTAATTTAATTTGTTATTGTTTGTTTAAATCGTGGTTTTTAGATTGGGCGTACCAAAGATTGACTGGGAAAGGTAAAAGGGTCTCGTGGAATTGAAGAGGTGCGAAAGTGCCTGGAATCATGGCTGCGATCGATTATGATGACGATTTAGGTATGTCAACGTTTTATGTGGAACTTTGTAATTTTTAAGCGTGAATTCGTACTCGTGAATGATTGTGTTTCATGTGCGGTATTTATGCTATGTGTGATGTGAATCGGTAAAGATTGAGTTCTTTTTGGGTGTAGGAAAACTGAAGGATTTCTTAACCGGATTTTATTGCTCCTCTTCTGGCCGACGAGGTGCTGGTAAAGATTTTAAGTATGCGAAGCAAATCACTGCTGTCGCCAACCGGGATCAGAATCAAATCATTTTGGAGCTGGATGATATGATAACATACGATGGTGACAANTGCTGTCGCCAACCGGGATCAGAATCAAATCATTTTGGAGCTGGATGATATGATAACATACGATGGTGACAATGAGAAATTGGTGGAGAGTATTGAACGGAACGCCAAAAGGTGTGTTTGATTGTGAGAGCAAAATTGAAGGTGTTTAAAGGTTTGTTGAGAATTATGTAACACTTGCATTACTGTTTTTAATTGACATTGGCAGGTACGTCAACCTTCTATCAATGGCGGTTGCTGATCTCATCCCCAATTACCGGACTAGGGAAGCTCCTTGTAAGGATGCCTTGGATGTTTACATTGAACATCGATTGAGCAATGCGAGGCGTCATCAAGGGGAAGACGGGTCTCAAACACAGCCTTCTGTGGAAGGACAGTTTCCTGCTGATTTACTCAGACGATTTGAAGTGTATTTCAAGCCACGAAGCGATGTGAAGAGTGTCAGCATTCGAGCATTGAGGGCAGGACAGGTAAATGGCTTTTTACTTGCTGCTTTCATGAGAAGTTCGTAAAAACTGTTGTTGAATCTCTGATTTTTTTTTGTGCTGGTTTAGGTCGGGAAGCTGTTGACGGTTCACGGGACCGTCATTCGGGCATCTGAAGTACGTCCTTTGCTCACCGTCGCGACGTATTCTTGCGACACTTGTTCTTCCGAAACTTTCCAGCCTGTTGATGGCCCAAGTTTTACACCCCAGGTTATGTGTAATTCTGATTTTTGCAAATCCAACCGTACTGGAGGAAGGCTGCAGTTACAAACGAGAGGATCCAAGTTTGTGAGATTCCAGGAGTTGCGAATTCAAGAACAAAGTGCTGACGTCCCTGCAGGACATGTTCCTCGTTCTTTAGCTGTATATTGCAAGGGAGAAAATACTAGGGTTGTTTCTCCTGGAGATCACGTTGCAATTACTGGAATCTTCCTTCCGCTGCCAAAGTCGTCTGCCTTCGCGCAAGTCGCGGCTGGTTTACTAACAGACACATTTTTTGAAGCTCATGTAAACATTTTTGTAAACAGAATTTTGTACGCGTGTGTATTGCGTAAACAGAAGCAGAAATTACAAGATTTCATTGTTTTTCCTTTGTTTAGAATATCACACCTTTATCAAAGTGGGACGATGAGCTGGCTGGAGAAGCACTCACTGATGCTGAAATGGCTGAACTTAGATCATCCGAACTTTACCAGAAGCTTGCAACATCTATTGCTCCTGAAGTTTACGGTCATGATGACGTTAAAAAGTCATTGCTTTTGATGCTTGTACGTAACGTGTAAAACGTATTCTATAACACAATCACATCGCGTTATTTCTTGTTATTTGCAGTTTCTTTTCTTGGTTTTTGATTGTAGGTCGGGGGAGTCGAACGGAGTGTAGGAGGCTTAAAAATTCGTGGAACTGTTAATGTGTGTCTCATGGGAGATCCTGGAGTTGCAAAGTCTCAACTGTTGTCATACATTGACCGATTGGCTCCACGAAGTAAGTCTTGTAATCAGTATTTTTGTACTTGCTACTGATTGTGATAGCTGGTAACGCTCGGATAGCGTGTTTCTTTCTGAAAATCGCCAGGTTTAGGTCTAGATTATTTAACTTTTGACTACACGCTTTGGTTTTCTGTTTAGGTCAGCTTACGTCGGGACGAGGCAGTACTGGTGTGGGTCTAACAGCATCCATTATGAAAGATCCCGTCACCGGTGTAATGACACTGGAAGCGGGTGCATTGATGCTTGCAGATCAAGGTTAGTTAATCATCATAAAATAAATTAACTCCTATTTCTTTGTTTGTCATATTCAAATTCATATCTGTACGTCAGTAAAGGAAGAAACAAGAAATAGCCGTTATCTTACTTTATTTTCTAGGTATTTGTTGCATTGATGAATTTGACAAGATGAATGAATCAGATCGGACAGCTTTGCATGAAGTGATGGAGCAGCAAACTATTTCAATTGCAAAGGCTGGAATTTTAACAACACTCCATGCACGTACATCCGTCTTGGCAGCTGCTAATCCGGCTTATGGCAAATACAATCCTAAACGAACCATTCAGGAAAACATTAATTTGCCAGCAGCATTGCTGTCTCGATTCGATGTTTTATGGCTCATTCAAGTAAGATTGACTAGATATTTGAACTCTTGATCCATTTTAAAAATTGAATGTTCAATCCGGATTCCGGATGTACTCATTGTAGGATAAACCCGACATGGCAGAAGATCTTCGATTGGCTAAGCACATCACTTACGTTCATCAGCACTTACATGAACCTCCTACCACCGTAAAACCATTAGACATGGGATTGATGCGTCGTTACATAATTGCCTGTCGCAAGAGGAATCCAACCATTCCACAGACACTCAGTGATAAGTTGGTTGGAGCGTACGTTGAGTTACGCAGAGATGCAAGAAATAACAGTCGTGAGACAACTTTCACATCCCCAAGGACTCTACTTGCTATTCTCCGGCTCTCAACTGCTTTGGTGTGTAGACCTACTACTACATTTGTCATTCTGGTTTACGTAAATTAGTTTAATCGTAGTCATAATCTTGCGTTTTTTATTGCATCAGGCTCGGCTGAGATTGACGGATATTGTCAGCGATGACGATGTTAACGAAGCTATTCGCCTGGTTGAAAGATCCCGGGATTCCACCAAGCCAGGTATTTTGCAGTCGTTAGCATCTCATTTTATTCCCATTAATGTGAATGGAAAACGGTAATGTAATGTGGTATTTCGTTGGTTTGTAGCTGCTACTTCGCATGTAAACCAAAAGAGAACACTTACTGACAGAATTGTGGAAATCGTTCGCCAACTGGCCCGAGAAAGTGCTGATGGAATGACGGTCAAGGTACAAAAGATTCGAGAGAAATGCCAGCATGTTGGAATAGTAAACCGGGAGGAGATTGATCGTTGTCTCGATCAGTATGAAGATCAAAATGTGTGGCAGATCAACCAAAACAAAACAAAGCTAACAATGGTGAATGTTGAAACCGTACGTTAACTGGGAAAATTAAGCAATGAACTGATTTTCCTTTTTACTCTCCAAGGATTTCTATGTATGACCATGTTTTTATGATTTACTCTAATGGTATTTGATTTGGATTTTATAACAACTTTACTCAATAAATTATACACTATGTGTAAGGAATAACATCGAAGTAGAAAAGTAAATGAATACTTAATTTTCAAAGTAAACATACATGCAATGTAATGTATACATTACATTGTGCAAGCATACACCTTGGACTCCTGTGATATACTGTACAACATATTTCGTGGAAGGTGGAAGTATTTCTGGTAAATTTACAAATAAAACACACATTCATAAAAGGTCACTTATCATGATGTCATTCCAATTTATAACAACTTTACTCAATAAATTATACACTATGTGTAAGGAATAACATCGAAGTAGAAAAGTAAATGAATACTTAATTTTCAAGTAAACATACATGCAATGTAATGTATACATTTACATTGTGCAAGCATACACCTTGGACTCCTGTGATATACTGTACAAGTTGTACAGTACAACATATTTCGTGGAAGGTGGAAGTATTTCTGGTAAATTTACAAATAAAACACACATTCATAAAAGGTCACTTATCATGATGTCATTCCAAAGAGTTTCTTTCCACGATGATTAAACGTCATGAAATTAGGACGATGGTAAAATGATTCGAACGATTTGCAAGCTATGTCTTCCACTGCCCGTATTTCCTTAAATGTTTTGGTAGCTGACGCTCCCCAAATTGCAAGTGCTACACCAAGAAAGGCTTCTAACACCATCTAAACGTAGAGAAATAAACATCAGTTAACTATGGTTCGGTCGGCGCAGTTTGTACGTATCCATTATGTGGAAACGGTTTCTTATCTTATTGAAGCGCACGTTCACATATCAATGATGTAACTAATAACGTCTTCTTAAATGCTCTTTAAATTAAAGTAAATACATTGTATGCTTATATACTTACATCCAGTGGCAAGGAGGTGTACTCATCTTCATTATAGCGCAGGAATTGCAGATCTGTAATGCAAGGTAAACATTCAAAAATCAAGAATGAAGTACATACGGACAAATATTTACTATTTACTATATTATAATGCTACACAACTTTGTCAAACTAGAAAAAAGCCCTTTGTTCTCATGTCGTAAAATATATTATCGTAGATTTAAAGACCGTTGATAAGGAGTAAAGGCCCGTGTCGGTAATCAACTTACGTTGTGAAACTGAATATCCCGTATGGCAAAGTAATAGCACCCCAACCACAACTCCAATTCTTCCAACAGTGTGAGCC
>JAHZMW010000191.1:0-11217 GCA_027743745.1 Alloscopus bannaensis
CAATGCCAAAAGGGTTACCGTCTTTTAGGAAACTCGGTGGTGAAATGCGGCCCTGACCAGACCTTCGAAGACCTCCCGGTTTGTGAGGACATTGACGAGTGCGCCAACTCTCAATGTGATCTTGCTTCAACGGAGTGCACCAACGTGCCTGGCAGCTTTTACTGCAAGTGTTTGAAGGGATTCTCGCCCTCTTTGGAATGCAGGAATGTGGGAGATCTTGGACTCAGTTCGGGATCCATTCCGGATACTGCAATCACCGTGTCTTCGGCTCAAGAGGACTTCCCCAAGGAGTCTGTGAGGTTGACTACATCCACCGAGTTTGGCTGGTGTGGAGCCAACTTCAACAAGGGCAACAACTGGGTTCTCATCGACTTGAAGGCGCCCACTGTTGTCAGAGGATTTAGGACTCAAGGCGTCTCACGGCCTGAGCAAGGAGTTGCTTACGCTTCCGGTATTCGAGTGCAGGTAAAGTAATCTTATCAATTTTTGTGGTGAAACTAATTACTTTTTTCAACGGAGCGAATAATATGGTGGAAATAATTAATTTGTAGCACACCGATGACCTCACTGATGTCTTCAAGGATTACACCAATCCCGATGGGTCTTCCGTTGAGTTCCGGATTTTGGAACCGACTCTCTCCGTCCTCAACTTCCCTGTGCCAATTGAAGCTCGTTATGTTCGTCTTATCATTCAGGACTTTGTGCACGCTCCTTGCTTGCATTTGGAGCTGAGATTTTGGAGCCGACTCTCTCCGTCCTCAACTTCCCAGTGCCAATTGAAGCTCGCTATGTTCGTCTTATCATTCAGGACTTTGTGCACGCTCCTTGCTTGCAGTTGGAGTTGATGGGATGTACCCGAATGGAGTGCATGGACGACAATGAGTGCGCCGTTAATAATGGAGGCTGCCACCAAAAGTGCGTCAACAGTCCGGGCTCCTTCTCCTGTGGATGTAATGTGGGATTCGAGTTGTACGCTGAGAACTCTACCGCCGGCTTCTTCACTGTTACAAGTGAAACTGGGTTGAAGGATGGAGACACTTACAGAGTGAACAAGACTTGTGTTCCGAAAATGTGCCCCACGTTGACTTCTCCCGATAATGGGCAGCTGTTGTCGACAAAGGACAAGCATCATTTTGGAGACTCTGTGTCATTCCAGTGTAACTTTGGCTTTGTGATCGCTGGCAATTATGGACTGACTTGTACTTCCACCGGAGCTTGGAACGGAACCGTTCCACAATGTCAACGTAAGTAATTGTTGCCGCCAAAAACGATTTCCAAATCCATGGTCAAGATCTGTGAATAATTTTGTTGATATTTTGAATTTGTAGCTGCCAAGTGCGTCCCACTTCAAGACGAACCTGGAGAGGGACTCTCAGTGAACCGCCCAGACCCCGATGAGATCCTACATCGGCTTCCAGGAAAATGTCACATTCACCTGCGCCCAAGAAGGACGGCCCCTCCGTAGCTCCCTCACCGCACCCGAGACAAGGGGCTTGCTCCAAATGTCCACCTGGAACCTTTACCCGCGCCATCGGCTCCAAATCTATTGACGAGTGCGTGCCTGTTTGCGGTTTCGGAACTTATTCTCCAACCGGGCTTGTTCCATGTTTGGAATGTCCCCGCAACAGCTACACTGGCATCCCACCCGCAGATGGCTTCAAAGAATGTACCGCTTGTCCACCCAAGACGTTCACGTACCAACCAGCAGCTCCAGGGCCAGAAAACTGCCGTGCCAAATGTCAGCCTGGAAATTACTCTCCAACTGGACTCGCTCCTTGTGCTCCATGTCCTACAGGATTCTACCAGTCTCGCGAAGGACTGACGAGGTGTAACGAATGTAATCCGGAGTTTACCACTCTGAAGCCAGGCGCTCAGTCTAGGGACGAGTGTGTCGCTGCCCAATGCAGCGAAGAATACTGTACCAACGGAGGTCTTTGCCTCCCTCAAAATCATGGGCCAACTTGTATTTGTCCCGCTGGCTTCACAGGAGATCGGTGCGAGGTCGACATCGACGAATGCGAGTCTGCTCCTTGCTACAACACCGCAACGTGTGTCGACGAGCCTCAAGGGTATCGTTGCGTCTGTGCTCCCGGCTACTCCGGTATCAACTGCCAAGACCAAGAGCCCAACTGTCGAAACGACACTTGTCCAGAGCAAGCCATGTGCAAAACAGAACCTGGACTTGGAAACCACACTTGCCTCTGCAAAAATGGGTACACCGGAACCAACTGCGACATCACCGTGAATCCCTGCACAAGCGGTCCAAATCCATGTGAGAACAACGCCAAGTGCGTGCCCCTTCAACAGGGACGATTCCGTTGCGAATGTCAGGCCGGATGGGAAGGACCTCTTTGCGAATCTAATATCGATGACTGCGCAGAACTTCCTTGCCTCCTCAACGCGAATTGCACAGACTTGGTCAACGACTTTGATTGCGACTGTCCTAAAGGCTTCACAGGAAAGCGGTGCGAGACCAAGGTGGACCTTTGTGGAAGCTCGCCTTGCATGCATGGAATCTGTGTGGACAGGCTGTTTGAGTATGAATGCATTTGTGATCCAGGCTGGAAGGGCGATGCTTGCGACATCAACATCAATGAGTGTGCTAACAATCCTTGTCTCAACAATGGGGAATGTATCGACGAGGTCGGAGACTACAAATGCGTGTGCGAGGCAGAGTACACTGGAAAACGGTGTCAACATCGTGTGGACGACTGTTTGAGCAATCCTTGTCAGAATTCGGGAACCTGTGCGGATCGCGTCAATGGATTTGAGTGTCTCTGCCGACCCGGATTTGTTGGTATGAAAAATTAGATCTCTCTGGAGTTTTAAGACTTTAATGATTATCATGAATAACTTGATTTTTTGTGGATTTTCAGGCTTGCAATGCGAGGCTGAAATTGACGAATGCTTGAGCAACCCGTGCGATCCTGAAGGAACGGAGAATTGTATCGATATGGACAACAAGTACCAGTGTCAATGCAGACCAGGCTTCACTGGAGAACAGTGCGAGGTATGATTAGCACTAACTTTAAATTTTCGCATTGATAAGTTTTTTTGGGGGGCATATTTACAAATTTTAACGGGTTTTCACAGACGAACGTCGATGAATGCGAAAACGATCCATGCCTAAACGATGGAATCTGCGTTGACGGTGTGGACAGCTTTACCTGCCGCTGCCCACAAGGATGGACTGGTCATCTTTGCGAAGAGGACATTTCATACTGCGAGTCCACTCCTTGTCAGAATGACGCCCAGTGTATCAATCTGTTCCAAGACTATTTCTGCGTCTGCCCCTCTGGAACGGATGGAAAGCAATGCGAAACCGCACCAGACCGCTGTATTGGAGATCCCTGCATGAACAGTGGCTCTTGCAAAGACTACGGCTCAGGACTTAATTGCACCTGCCCGCCAGATTACACCGGAATTGGATGTCAATATGAATTTGACGCTTGTGCCGAAGGAGTTTGCCAGAATGGTGCGCAATGTCTTGACAAAGGTGCTGGCTACAAATGTCAGTGTCCTGATGGTTACACAGGAAGGAATTGTGACCAGAGCATTCCTCACTGCAAATCCAACTCTTGTCCACCAACCGCCACTTGTGTGGATCTTAGCGATGGATTTTATTGCAAGTGTCCGTTCAATTTGACTGGTGAAGATTGCAGGAAAAGTAAGCAAAAATTTATTTAATCTTAAAGATTTTTAATGTTTTTTACTTTGTTTCTATTAAATTCTGACATTTGTAATTTTCACAGCAATTCAAGTCGACTACGACTTAGTTTTCACGGACGAAGAAGGAACCGGAAGCGCTCAGCAATTCATTCCCTTCCAACTCAACAAGGAATTCCCAGGATTCTCTTTGGGTCTTTGGATCAAGTTTACTCACAATGATGACACCGGCACTTTCCTCAACTACTATGTTGTCAAGTCCCCAATCTCCATCCGGGACAGACGTCTTGCTATTCAGGCGCACAGTGCTGGAATGCTGGTATCATTGTTCAATGACGAAACCGAGGTTTACTTGCCATTCAGGGAGTACGCTCCAGTTAACGATGGGCAGTGGCATCACGTTGTTTTGATTTATGACAAGTCCAACTCTTCCCTGATCCTCATTACTGACGGTCTGATTGCTGGAAAGAGTGAGGGATATGGACAAGGAAAGCCTCTTCCAGAATTGTAAGCTTATTTTTAAAATGTACAATTTAAAACTGAAACCGAGTTTAGAACAAAGTTTAATATTTTTTTTTCTGTAGCGGATGGATTTCTTTAGGAGCCCCCGCCTCCGAATCTGGTCGCGCCCCACAAGACTCCGGCTTCATTGGCAGCTTGAGCCGCGTCCAAGTCTGGAAGAGACCACTCGATCTCACAAAGGAAATCCAGAAGCAAGTCAGAGGTTGTCGCACAGAGCCAGTTATTTACCAAGGGCTCATCTTGCCTTGGAATGGCTACGACAAGATTTCCGGAGGTGTGGAACGAGTCGTCCCGTCCACCTGTGGAGATCGTGTATGCCCACCTGGAATGAGCGGAGCGAGATGCGATGTGATGGTCATGGACAAGACTCCACCACAAGTGACTCATTGTCCAGGAAGCATGTGGGTTATCACGAGAAACGGTTCTGCTACCGTTACTTGGGATGAGCCCGTCTTCACGGATAACGTGGGCGTGGTCAAAGTGGAAGAGAAGCAAGGATTTAGACCAGGACAAACTCTTCTCTGGGGCAACTACGACATTGCTTACGTGGCTTATGATCAAGCTGGAAATAATGCAATGTGCAAATTCAAGGTTTACGTTTTGGGTAAGTTTTGAGAGTCATAAATATCAGTTTTATACCAAAGTTGCTTCGAAAAGGACAAATGAAATTGATTTTTGGCAAATATGATTTTATACAGCCGAGTTCTGCCCAGCTCTAACTGATCCTGAAGGAGGCGCCTCCCAGTGCACCGGATGGGGACCAGGAGGTCATTTTAAGGCTTGTGAAATCTCTTGCAATTCTGGACTCAAGTTCTCTCAAAGCGTGCCCAAGTTCTTTGCTTGTGGTGCTGAAGGATTTTGGCATCCTAGTCAAGACATTGACAGGCCCCTTGTGTTCCCTGCTTGCACAGGTTTGTAACATTTTTGGGAGTCTGTAGCTATACCTCAAGTTTTCTTTAAAATGGGCATTAAATTAAAATTGTAATCCAACAATTACAGCATCAAGACCCGCACAACGAGTGTTCAAGATCAAACTCCAGTTCCCTAGCTCCGGCCTCTGTAACGAGGCAGGCCAAGGTGTGCTCCGCGAGAGGATCAAGCTTGCCATCGCGAAGCTCAACCAAGACTGGCGTTTCTGCGCTTCCAAGTCAAAGGATGGAGCAGAGTGCCAAGACCTCAACATTGGGGTTCTCTGCGACAAAAAGTCGAGATCCCTGCGAGCCATCACCAAACGACAGGCAGACAACGAGGATGTGTACGATGTCGAGATCAGCTTCCCTGCTCTTGGCGACCCAGTCACAAATGTCAATACAAACGAGAGATCCAACATTAAGAAGCTGCTCCAAGGGCTTATCTTGGAAAATGACGCTTTTGACGTGAGGGACGTACTTCCCAACACAGCCGCGGATCCAACCTCCCTCGACTTAGTTTCTGACTATGCTTGCGCTCCTGGCCACGTTGTCGTTGGTTCGGATTGCGTACCTTGCGCCTCCGGCTCGTTTTACGGAAATGTGAACAACACTTGCGAAGTCTGTCCTGTAGGAACGTACCAATCCGAAACTGGTCAGCTCACGTGTCGCTCTTGTCCAGCCATCGCTGGCAAGCCCGGAATCACCAAAATCTTGGGCGCCCGCTCACCAAAGGAGTGTAAGGAGCGGTGTCCCGCCGGAAAGTACTTTGACGAGTCCTCCGAACTCTGTAAGAGCTGCGGCTACGGCCAATACCAACCTGAGGAGGGACAATTTTCGTGCAGGCTCTGCGGACTTGGAAAGACCACCCAGAAAATGGATGCCGTCTCCGAACTCGAGTGTCGGGATGAGTGTTCCAGCGGACAAGAGCTCAGCTCAGAAGGCATTTGCGTGCCTTGCAAGCGAGGAACGTTCAGAACTCAAGGAATTCATCCGGCTTGCGTTAGCTGTCCAATTGAGAGGACAACACAATCCACGGGAGCAACAGCGATTGAAGATTGTACCCTGCCAATTTGTCGACCAGGTATTCATTCGTTCAAACGTTATGAAGTCATTATCTTTGTTCCGGAGTCTCAATTTAATTTTCTTATGAATTCCAGGATCCTACCTCAATACGACGGCAAATCGTTGTCAACTCTGCGAGAGAGGAACGTACCAGCCCGAGTCTCAGCAAACGGCTTGCATCCAGTGTCCTCCTGATACCTCCACAAAATCCTCTGGAGCCGTGAGTTCATAAATACTTCTTGACATTTCATTTTCTTTCATTATTTTTGCTGACTTGCTCACATTTTCTTTTTCTCTCTCCAATTTAGACGAAAATTGATGACTGCTACAATCCATGTGATGTCAACGGAGTGGAAACTCTTTGCGATCCAAACGCACACTGTCTCCACATTCCGGAAACGGGTGACTACATGTGCCAATGCAAACCTGGGTTCAATGGAACCGGAGATTCTTGCAGAGGTGAGTAATAATAAAGTTCAATCTGGAAATTTTGGATTGAGGAAAATTGCATACTGAATTTTTCATGACTTCTCATTACAGACTTGTGCGAAGGCTTCTGTCAGAATGAAGGAACCTGTCACAAAGACAAGAAGGGACAGCCTTTCTGCGAATGTTCTGGCAGCTTCATTGGGAAGCAGTGCATGGAGAAATCAGACTTTGCCTACATTGCAGGCGGCATTGCTGCTGGCGTGTTCTTCATCATCGTTCTTGTCCTCCTCATTTGGATGATTTGCCATAGGTAAAAAAATATGCGAAGGTTTTAGGAATTTGGAATGAAATATAGCTTTCGCAAGATTTCACATTCAATATGCTTCAATTCTACACATAGGTCTACAAAGAGAAGAGAGCCTAAGAAGCTGCTCGCTGCCTCCACAATCCCAGATCCGACGGCAGGATCACAAGTCAATTTCTATTATGGAGCTCCCAGCGCTGCCCCATATGCAGAAAGTATAGCTCCCTCCCATCACTCCACGTATCACTACTACGACGACGAAGAGGATGGATGGGACATGCCCAACTTTTACAATGAAGCTTACGTGAAAGGTAAGTTAGGAGGTGTGTGCCAAATCGGGAGGTTTCCGCTCTAACTCTAAAAATTGATATAAATTGGAAAATATGAATGAATTGGGTGTGAACGGTTTGTTATACTTGGGAATTTTTGCAGAAGGGTATGCCAATGGCCAGTTAAATAGCTTAGCTAGATCCAACGCGAGTATTTATGGGAATAAGGAAGACCTTTATGATAGACTGAGACGCCATGCTTACCAGGGAAAGAAAGGTAAGCGCATTTTAAGTACAAATAGGTGAAATGAGCACGTAGGATAATGACACTGATAATTTTAAAATTTGCGACTCTCATTATAGAAAAGAATGGAAATGACACAACCAGCGATAGCGATGCCCAGTGACTCTAACTAGCTTCTGCAGACTGTTCAACGTGGCCCGTCGAAGAAGACACGAGCCACAAGAACTTCTCGTAATTTTTAGCGTATTTTACGACTACTTTGTAAAACCACTCCTGGATTTCAATGCAAAAAACACAGAATTTCATACAAAATATATACTTACCTTAGGTTCATCCTTTTCTTCAAAACGCGAATTCAGAGAAATATATATTAGCTATATATATCCACATAATATATTTGTCTACAAATGTCATCATGCATACAAAGTTGTTAATCGATTTTTAATTAGTTAACCCACTTTTTCTATGAGCAAATCGAGTTTGGTGATTTTCCACCTCTTTTTGTGTATTCATTCAGGTATTTAGCTGGAGCAACTTTGATTGAAAAATATTCCGTTGTTGCGCAGAAGATACGTTCTGTTATTGTAGCCACTATTTTACGACATAGTCCAAACGAACTTCATTAATTGTATTTATATAGAAAATATATACAATAGTCGGTATTATAGGTTAACCAGTCGTTAGCACCGTCGTCAATCTAGGAACAGGTATTAAAAGCTGAATGACGATGCTTTGTCACGCGTACGCCGTTGTGTTACTCAATTTTGTTATCTTCAAGAAGCCAAATTAAGTGCAATTACTACATAACTATAGTAGTATACCTATAGTTTAGTTTTATCTAGTTAAAAGTATCAAAATTTTGTGTAATATTGTAAGCATTTGATTTAAGCACGTGCATATTGTTTGTACGAGCTTTTCCATGTAATTATGCTTGATTTGTTTAATTCATAGCTAAGAAAATGAACAGAGTTCACTGTTTTTTTGGGGTTTCAATCATATTATAATATGTTTCATCTCGTTCTCCCGTCGACAAAAGACTCTACAATTAGCTCCCAATTTGATCAATTTTAGAAAAAAAAGACCTAAACTCGTATTATTATTATGTTGGGCAACTTTTTGATTTTTTTAAATGTATAAATCTCTGAAAACTTTTTTATTGACTGACTGATGGATGAATGTTGCGTAAATGCTCCGAGTTTTGATAGATTTCCTAAACTGTGTGAACCATTTTAATATATTAAGAGTCTACTTAGTTTGGATGCATTTAAACTAGGGAAAAATACGTAACATATTATTACTTAACACAACTGTTTGAGAGCGAGAGATAACATTCTTAGCTCAGTTCTCGGAACATGGATGGACACAACGAAAAAAATTGATGCTTTGCTCAAAAGTATCTGAGGAATGATGCACGGTTATAAAATTGTTGAAGAAGCCTTTTGGTTCGCTCAACATGCGTGCGTTGTTCGCTTAGGTTGTAGAAGCTGTAACGTGTAAGTTTCCATCTTGCTATCTGTATTTTTTAACTGATTTAATACTATATTAGTACGGTGTATATATTTTTTGTAATATTTTTTACATGTGATTACGGAGAATGAGAGCATAATATCGTATGTTTAACTTATTTATAAATATTATGTAGTACATAAACAAGAATTGAGTAGAAGTGACAAAAGAGAATTGAGAGCAAAAATGCAAAAGTATAGTAAGAAGTTTATGTAGGACAAATCTTAAATGTTTTTTTAAACGAGCGAGACCATTTATATATGAAAACTAATATTTGCTGTCTTCTGCTTCCTCCGACGAAATTCATAATGTGTGTTGGAGGTATTTACAGGAAAGGAGAGGGTGTGTCTACTAAAAATAAACTTGAAAAAACATACAAATAAATGTCAGTAAAAATGTTTGTCAAAGATTTGGTTTTATGCGGTGGATTTTCATTTTTGGGTGCATTCTGCATCAAACATCCTTTTTGTATATGATTCATAAATCTACTGTAGAAGGTAGGTGCATTGTTGTAGCTGGAGCATTTGTTTGTTCTTGAGTAACGTGGAATTAGAAGTGAAGGCCAAGAATGAGATTTTTTATTACACATCTCCACAATGTTAGAAACACGGACAATAAATCGCATGAAAATGAATCGCATATAATAAAGTTATGCCAAGAAGCTTCCTCTTCAGCTGCAAGGGAAAGTTTGATTTCTCATAAAAACTTTATTCACTGTCATAAATACAAACGTAGATAAGTAGTCTGCTTTGATCTACACAGAGAGCTTTCCTACCGTCAAAATACATATAGTAACAGTACCTAAATATAGTATTCCCCTCACGCATCCCCAAACAATTACTTTTCTTTTTATTACATAAGCCTAGTAATGTGAACATTTCAGGGGGACAGTCATTGTCTAAATACTTCATTTGTAGTTATATCCTCTCGAAATTTTTGTGTACCAGTACAAAACCTAATGATTGACCATTGATGCATAATAACAATTCATAAAGGTGCTCTTCCTCTACCGAGTCATTTACCGGGGCATTTTATTATATAGTAACTAGACTATTAAGCTATGGTATAAAAGCTGACAGTTGTCACTTAATAGTGTATCTCCCTGAAGATTTACGACTTTCGGTAATCATCGTCAAACACTCAGGTTAATGAGATAACTTCACCGTTGAGACATAACGCATTTTCTCTAAAAGTATGTATCTCTGGAATACTGACACCGGGACCATTTTCTCAATTGTACAAATGGGCTTGTAATCTCCGTCATATATCTATATTACATCTGCACGCAACTATTCTACCAAATCATATTTAACAAAAATGTGATCAACAACGGGAGTTTTGTACACCTGGCTTTTTTGGCAAAAGTATGCAAAATTGGATGCTACAACCGGAAATAGGAAGCAGTTCTACTTAACACGTGTTTATAGTCATATTATCTTCTCTCGCAGTAGCTATACAAGTACAAAGGCGGCTGTAACCATATTTCGGGAGGATGCCCTAATTAATTATGAATTGAACACAAAGTTGTGACAGGAAGCATCCCGGAAGAGCGCCACTAAGCTGAGAACACTCCCAGCTACGATGAGTCCAGTAGTTGAGAGCTTTCCAGCCCCATTGCAGCCGTCGCCTGTACAGGTGTAGACGCAAGACCTGTACTCCCTCTGATCACCGGGTCTTCGGATGTACTCACAGTAATTTCCAAGGTCTCTCGAAGCACAAAACCGTCTTGTGCCCAAACTCCCTGAAAACGAAGACAAACTCGTGAAGAACAATCATTTCATAAAAAATCTGCGTGCCGTGCCAAATCGGTATCGTGAGAAGTTCACATTATTCCAAAAGCAATTGACATAATGAGCTGTTCAAGCCAGGAAACAAGGGAAATAATAGGAAAATTATGGATTATATATTCTGTCGCTGTCAATAAAAGTTTGATAACAAGCAAAAAAAACTTTGATGTCTACAAAGCTTAAATAAATTAATAGTTCCTTGAACTCGTGGAAAGTTTGGCAAAACTTTTGTAGGGTTTATAGAGATTCTTCAACCTGCATAAAGGCCAGTGGCTTTGATACAATACTGCGCATCAAACGTATCACGACAGGAAACCAAAGGGGCTGAGAAGAGGGGCGAAGAGCACCCGAAATCTTGACTCTCCGTTTCATCACAGACAAAGCAGTAAATGTCCCCGGCGGTTTCTACAGTTTTTTTTTGCAAGAAGTGAAGAAGCGGCAGAAGAGAAATGGAGAAAGTAAGAATTATTGTATTAGAATCCAGATTAGATTGTATGTGGGAAGTGGATATGAACTT
>JAHZMW010000192.1:0-12163 GCA_027743745.1 Alloscopus bannaensis
GTTTCCGATAAGTGTATTTCGTTACGTAGTTTTTTCTTGTATCTCTCATAAATGCAACGAAAGATTTGAACCTATGAAAATGCCAGTAAATTACACTAAATAGATTTGCTAGACCAACAAAGCAATGCGTATGAGGCACTCTTTTTAAGTGTTTTCCCGATCAAAATATAAAGCCTCTTCATAGATACTACACGAACCATTTTATCTGTTGCAGAAAACTGACAGAAATCAACAAAAGACGATTTTATGCTAAAATGTGTAAACATACCTTGTCACCGATTATCGATCTATTGCTGCAGCGTTGCGAAAAAAAAGTTAGCTCAAAAGCGCCAGACAGATAGAGAGAGAGAGAGAGTTCATTCAAAAAGCTGTACAAATGCGTACAGATCGCCTTATAATATTACTTTCACGGAGTTCACATGTTGTTGTAATCAAGAAGTGGTTAAGCAATTACGGACATTGCAGATACAAAATAAACTCAGAGAGAAAAACACGATATGCTTACTTCTTTTGTAACATACACAGATAATTTAGACACAGGTATCATAATCATGTTTCATTTGAATTTACTTTGTGTACTTGCAGAATCAGCAAAACATCAGTGATGCATGAGCATTCATGAAAATATAAACGAATTTCCGCTTTTTGGTGCGGTTTTTATGTACGCTTCCCTCAAAAGTGCGTTCTTGGATTCAAGACTTTGAAGTAAAGACTAGTTACAAGTTTGGCAATGAACTGATTTGTATCTACAAAAAATTGTACATGAGCCCTCCAACAAGAGGCACGCAAATTGACAGTAATGCGGTTCGTCAACAAAACGTACTTACAAATGACGATTCACACGTTTACAAACATTTATAGGAACTATTCCGATTACGAAACAATGACTTAGCTTCTTTTCGCCTGCACATTTGTAAAGTCCCCTGACACGAAAATGAAAGAGCAACCAAGAAACGTTTGTTTTTGCACTATAACCTGATCCATATTGCCTGCCTCTCATCTTTTCTTACAATTTGTATATTCAAGCTCATGTTTATAATAATTAAATCCACGCAGTGTTTACTACGATATCTTATGTGCTCCGTCTTATCGTTCATGGACATTTGATTAATGAATAATTTGCTCAAAAACTGAACCGAAAAAGGATCCGCCAAACAACTCGATATGTGTTCTTTCTGCTCACTTCTTTGTTTCTTCCACACTAAAAGGTAAACCCTATTAATACAATGTTGTGTATAACGAAAAACTCCTAAAAACACTAATTTTTTTGCCACACGATTCATATTTCAGTCCTAAGATAATGTTTCCTTACACGATTTATATGTACAATACGTAGAATACTGTGCCTCTGTTTTTAGAGTAAACGTAGCTTGGCCACCTTTCGAAATCATTTAGCAGTTTTTAAACTTCTACTGACTATATAATAATTCTTCTGACGACCATCATGATTGATTACTGTTTCTGCTGAAAAGTCATATATAATACAATTTTATCCAGTTTTAAAATGCTTACCTCCTTTCTTGTCAGACGCATATATGCAAAAGGATACATAATATATATATACTCTTGATTTTAAACACGAACAAATGGTATCGATTTAGCGGAAGGAAAGCGCGGATGATGAAATGTTTTTCAGTATATGTTCTTCTCGTCGTCGTATGAAACACATAATGTTATTTCTTTGATCACGTTGTGTGTGTACGTAAAAACCTTAATAAATGTTCTTACACGCCACTACCCCTATCTATTATTTTTCCGTTTCATATCGCACAACAACTATTAGCACAATACTCTTAGCAAAGTTTACTATTGTGTGTGTACGTAAAAACCTTAATAAATGTTCTTACACGCCACTACCCCTATCTATTATTTTTCCGTTTCATATCGCACAACAACTATTAGCACAATATAGTAAGTTTACCCTTAGCAGAATCTTTTTGAATCAAGCAAAAATGCGTTGATTCATTTTCCCCCCTCTGACGAAACCATTTTTTTCTCCCCGAGAGAGTGAGAGAAAGAGAGAAAGGTTTTTAAAATTTTTCAATTTGTTTCACAAGAACAACCCTGATTTCATTTTTCACATTTTTGCCACAATGAAGAGCAGCAGTGTTTTAGCAAAGTTTTGTAAATATATATAATTATAATTCGCCCTTCTACTCTACATAACCCTATAAACGGTACATCAACGATTATGTTATACAATGTAGAACAGTAATATGTGGATTCCTCTGCTATGAAAATGGTTGCGCCTAAGCCTGACGCTTTATACTAAAGCTAATCATGTGTGCAGTAAGTGAATGCGTGTTTGTACACATAATGTTACACAGAATATTACTCATACGACTAAAGAAATATGTATAGATAAATATGATCTCTAAGTTTTTTTAAACGGGAGACTAAACGAAGTGACAAGTAGAATGACTAACATGTACATACGAGGAGACTTAAGAAAAACCCCGATTTTCTCATTGTGTGTAACAACAACACAGTACGTGCACAACACAACAGCAGCATCATCATGTAATAGCAGCAGCAGCATACAGAGCGTACATAAAGACGACACTGAGAATCGTTTTGACTGACCGCAATTTTTTCTGACTTGGAGACTGAGACACGGAGAGCGAGAACCACGAACGAGCGAGAGCGAGGAAGAAGGGAAGAAGTACACGGGCAGAGGTGCGGTACACAATTATACATACAAGATCCACAGAGAAAACATGGAATTAATTTGGTCTTTTCCACACAGCATTTGCAATTATTGAATCAACTAAAATTTTTGGCGTACTCTTCGTTTCCAAACAAACAACTGAAGAAATTTCCTGCTCATAAAAATATATATAAAAATTGTAGGATTACAATTACAAAACTATGAGCCGGTAGACTGTTGTGTGATTCTCTGGTCAGTCTACCAGCGCTTAAAGAGGACAATGATACAATACGAGGAAACATGAACTGTACAGTTGGTAATAAAGAGACTAATACAAACAAAGAAAAACAGAGCAGCAAAGAAAGAGAGATGTTTTCGAGATACACACAGAGAGAGACATTTACAGAGATCCACAGGTTGCACGACATTTGTGTTTGTGTGTATGTGAAGTCACGGGGAGAAGGTTGGAATTAAAGATGATCAGAGTCAGAGAGAGAGAGGGAGAGCGTTTAATAATATTTTGACTGGGGCAGCAGAATGCATTTTTGTAACTGATAATAATAATAATAATGTTCCAAGTCTAGATTGAATTTCATCTCTCCCCTATTATGACTATATAAAATATTGAAAATGTTCTCTGGTTTGGCATGGCTTGATACAAATACACGACTTTGGTTCTCTCTCAGTCAGCAGAAGTAGCAAATGAGTAGGTGCACTGCAGAATGATCATCATCATCATCCCTACTACACACAGACTGACACTGAAAAACACAAGCAAAAACAGAGAATACCATTAATAATACAAGGTTAATACATATGATTCTTCAACAAAAATAGTACACATACATTGTATATATTTGAATCTATACTTATAACATGAATAACATGAATGCAACAATTAAATTGTGTCTTCAACGCAGATTTTGTCCACTTGACAGAACAATACTGTTTAAAACTTATCTTTCTTCGATCTTTGTTAAACTTTAAAGTGAAAACGAATCTGAACAAAGGCGTATCAAAAATCAAACCAGGAGCGTTTGCAATAAAAACATTCGCTCCTTTCTTCTTTTATTTCGGCTTTATTATTTGCATGCCTTTCGGAGTGCATAAGAAAATACTGGAAGATATTGAAACAGTGTAACTCAATTCTTGCTTATTTGTCACTCCTTCTGATTGTCTGTAAAAGTTCGGCTAATACCTACATTGAAATTAATTTTGATCCTCAATCGATGAGGCAACAGGTTCACTTTGTTTAAAGACAGTTTCACAAAAAGCCCCATGTACTCCCATATTGGAAAACAATGTATTGACAGAGAAACTAAAGTGCAACGAGCAAAAACCAGTTGTTTTGTTTTTGTTTAAAGCACGAAATAGACAATATATAACTGATATTTGTTGGACAAACAATCAATCAATACATTTATTAGCACATGCAGTGGTGGTGTGATGTGGTTTAATATGCTGATGGGATGGCAATTTACGGAAACGGTAAACACATTGTCACAGTTCACATGAAGTCTGCGTACTATTACTATATGTACAGAAAAAAGGACAAACACACTATATAACCTCGTTCATGCATCGATGAAGCTACTCACTCTTTCTGTTCCTCTTGGTAAAGCCCTTTCTATGTGTGTTCATGATTACAAATGAATACATTAAAGTTAAGATGGTTTCTCATTGGATGGTTATAAATTATCAATCCTGTATTTTTTCGTTGAGCTCTTCGTAGTATGGATAGAATAAATTCAGTAAATTAATTAGTGTGCTCACATCAAAAACCTCGAACCGACGCGAATTGCGCCATTCCCTAAAATGTGATATTCAACCGAGTTGCAAAAAAGTCTACACTTAAACATTAGTGAACTAGTCAATATGTATTAATGTTAATGCTCCTATTTAGCCCTACTGTTATTTTTAAGTACCCAACGGCACGAATCCTCAAATATGGAAATTCGGAATAGGTTAGTTCATCATCATCACAGCCTAACTTTTACTTATGAAATTAAGTGAAGTACCTTGTTGAAATGTATGTCAATGTTACCTATCATGTATCCGCGTATTATACGTATTTACGTAAGGTGCTTTGAATAAAATAAGCATTTGTTTGATATCATCATCTTTTCATTGAACATAAATTGGTTTGTTGAAACCGTATATGACTATTTCTTGTTTGAGTGAATATTTTTTCGCTTTCCAGTCCTCGGTCCTTAAGTCGTGTACGGTGCATTTAGACTAGAAACATTTGAAAACCTCTGAAAAATCTCAAAACTGTATTCCATTCTATGGACTCACAGATTTTCCTCTCCGCCTCCATTACTTTGGCATTTTACACTCGCTTTTATTAATCGTTTCATAACTCTAGTTCTTTGTGACATTTGTTTTTTGGCAAGAATAGAATGTGGAACACGTAGAAGTACAAGTCAAACTAACGAGAGATGCAACGACACAACTAAACGTAAAAGAAGCTCCTTTTTTCCAGTTTTATCTCTACTGTACTCAATAATATACGCTAACATTTTTGGCACTTGGAGAATCAAACAAAAATATGCCAATTTTCTCCGTTGAAAAAAGCATTCATCGGGTCACATTTTTTTATCTTGGAGTGCTTCTTCGACCTCACTTTGGCAAATCGAGGCTCGTGTATAAACTGTGAGTGTAAAAGATACATAGTAGTGTATGCAGACTTTCAATTTGTACGATTTTCTTTCTTTCTCTCTCAAAACAAAAGAAAACTTGCTCAATTAGTTCCCTCTTTGAACCGAAAAATTCCTCAATTCGTGTCCTGTTTCAACTTGTAAAATATAAATACATTGTTTATGAAGTACTTTAGAAAATTCATTCCTAATAGTCTCTAAAGATTTACCTATTCGAAATGTACCCTTAGTAAACGTATATATGACATGTGTGTAATACGGCAAGAATTATTGTAAATGCAAGAAGTTCCCTTGTGACTTTCCCCTATTATCGGAGTGTGCCATCATGGCACAGTACTGCTTTGTGACACCTCTCCCCAAAACATATAATATGCCCGTTATAAACAGTATAACATCCGACAAAAGTCGCATTATTTTATGCTCCTTTTTTATCTTAAGATGTTAAGGCTAGTAGGAAGAATGGTAAAAAGATATAATATATGTGTATATAATGTACATAGATAAGAGACACTATATAGAGAACGTATATAGAATATAGCTTACAAGTGTCAGTGGATCACAATTTTTTCCTCCTCCCAATTCTTTAAAGAGTTTTTGCTGTACTCCCAGAGAAGTGATAGTAGGTAGAGTTCTGCAGTTTAATGTCCTTATATCGTCTCTATAAGATTGGTACGCATTTTGTATCATAAATAACTTGTGTTTTTCTTGGTCCGGGCTCTCGATACTAAGACATCAAACATCCAGTCGAGTTACACACGCAGTTGTTGATCCAGAAGTAAGAGAATAAGGGGAAACAATCACAAACTTTGTGTTTCTCTCTTTGATTGTTTTGGTCGAGAAAACGAAATTTGGTTCACTGCTCAACTCAAAACACCCCGTCAAGTTTGTTGCACACGATGCACCGGGGAAAACAATTATTTTATAGTCGTCATTGATTTTGTAGCGAGTAGACAGAGAAACCGGGTTCCATTGTACTGACTGTGTCACAGTTACAATATTATTGTAGTTACGTAGTAGCTGGTGGTATCTCAAGTTTTCTTTTTGGTTCTTTTCTTAACAGTATCACATCATCCAAGGATGGCGTCACTTTCACTTCCTTCTCTTACACACAAAGAAAAACAGTTATAACGAAACAAAAAACAACAACAACGTTGTTGTAATACCCTCTCTACCATCTTCAAAGGAAAGGAACGAACCTACACGTTCGTTTTTATCGTGTAACAAGAGGAGGTAAGAAAAACAAGTCGAAGTTACTTTATACTTTAGAAAATGAACAGTCTAAACTTTCTACGCGTCAACATAATATTTTTCTCTCTTCAACATATTTCTCAATACAATACTTCGTTAAACATACTGTAAAAAAATTTCCATTTTGTGATCATCATCTCTCACAAAAAGTTGATGATGGCGATCATTATCGTCGTGGGATGTGCTGATATATAATAGATATCTTTTTCTATCATCATCGTTTTCAAGTTGGTTTCGTTCACATGACTGTGTGAAAATAAGAAGGGGAAAATTTGTGTCGTTTTCACACGCTCCCTAGCTGTGCCTCGCTGGCATCCCTCCTCTCGGAACTCAGTACGGTTTGGCAGCATCTTTCGGCTTTGAGCGTTTCAATTGAACTTTGAGACGCTTCGTTCCAATCTGGAAGCCATGCATGGATTGAATTGCCATCTGCGCAGAGACTTGATTGTCGTAAGAAACAAATCCTGTACGAGGCAAAGAAAAAATGTACTTCTTTAGCAATGTGAGTGGATTTATTGGGGAGAGTGAATGAAAATGAGTTTTTCGCACACCTGGTGCTTTCAACTGCTTTCTCTCAACAAAACATTCAATTCCCGAGAGAAAGTCGGAGAAATGAATGCTATAATCATTACATGTTCCTTTCATTTTCATGTCTTTACACTACAGCTCATTATGGGATAAATAAAGGAGATGTTTGGTTTCGTACAAAAAGCACTGGATTTTTTTCTGGATACTTTCCCAGATTACACTTAAAGTGCAAAGAAAAGCAGGGGCTATGGTTGCTTAAAATATACGAACCATACAAGTACATCACACATTTCCACACCCCTTCGCAGAAACGTTCATCAACAATATGCAAGGCCGATGTCGCGGCCTTTCATTTGATTTCAACTTAACTAAAACGAAAGTGTACCTGTTTCGTGTTCACGGATGCGGCGGAAGGACGCAGTGCACTGTGATATGACGAAAGTCCTGTCGAGGTCAAATAACAAAAGGGGCAAAATTAGACATCATCAATTTGCCAACCCAGCAAAGGAATATACACACAGATAGATACACGAATGGTTTTTTGTGGTAGACACAAAAGCAACAAAGTTGAAGGCAACACTCATGTATTGTATATATATAGTCCTTTCATGTTAACACTGTTTGTTCATATATCTCTTGTCGATTTCACAATCGGTCTTGTAATTATCATCGTTCATTAGTTTTTTATGAATGTTGTTTGGTTCTGTGCACACCTGAATGAAGTCCATTGCCAGTAAGGTTGGCAACTGAATTTCCTGATCCCACTGAGCTTCCGCTAGCACCTGAACATAATATTACATGAGCCAAGATTCCAAAAGGAGAATTCTTTCGTCGTTACTCAAATTTTCAAAAGAATGTCAATTCCCAAATTCCCACGTTATTTGCGGATAATAAAAATTGCTTACAATTTGCAGCGCAAAACACGTCTCTAAAAAAACTTTACGAAACAGGACCAAGACCGTTTACAAACCATTTAACCAAACACGTTGAAATTAAATTGAAATAACTGTCCAGGGGTGAAAAAAGCGTATCTGTGCTGTCTCGAGGGGTATTGAAATTTCAAAAAATGCGACTGAAACAACTATTACTATAAACTCCCTTGCGGCAGGAAAAATTCAAGAAGTGAAAAGCAACCACTGCATTCCGTTCTAGAAAAACAAGCTTAGACAAACAGTTTTTTCGATGAGATGATAAACACAGAAAAATCTATGCTTTCTCTTATGACGCTTGAAAATTTCGAAATGTATCTATACAAAACATACAAAGCTAGGGATTTTTTAACGTAAAAAGTCTCACAGTAGAAATGCATACTAATGCTTGCTCCAACAGTACAAAAGCACATGATAAATACCGTATGCTAAGGACAAGCGTAAGAGTAAGTAAAAAGCAAACAGAAAGAGTAGCGTATTTTGTACAGCAAATGTGACCCGGTTTGGTAAAAAATGTCGCCGTACCTGTTGGAGAAAGAGAGGGATTCCCAAGAACAGCCATCAAATTCTGAAGATTGACAGGGTTCGGGGTGACCCCGGTAAGGAGGGCATTCGTCGTGCTTAGTCCTAGTGCCAAGTCCACATTTGCAGTCGCTGGGAGGGATGAGCCAAGGCCAGGTAACCCAGTTGTGCTCGTGGACCCCAATGCGCCTATCCCTGTGATCCCTTGAACTCCCAAAGGACTCAGTTGGGAGAAAAAGCCACCCTGTTGAGTCTGTTGCTGTTGTTGTAACTGGTGATGCAATATCTGAGGGGAAAGTCGCGCCACACATTAAATGGAGAAAACACCATTTAATCATGGATTCCAATTCCCCCACGACTAGCTAAATCGTTCCACAAAATGCGATATTAACATTTTTCTTACATTGTAATACTGCTGTGGTTGAATCACCGGAGATATGGCGGATGACTGAAAGCTCAGCAAATTCGGCGGATTGCTCGCCAACTGGCTCTGACGCTTGTCCAGCTTATCCTTTGGCGTATCCGCGAATTTTACCACGACTGGTGAGGAGCTGCCCTGAAAACCGAATACCATAGCACAAGGTTTAGCCAAAACTTGCCGTTATTGCAAACTCTCGCCGTAAAACTTGACATTAGACTCATGATTGATTTGTGTTTTTACAAAAACGAAACCAAGAAACAAACCAAAAAAAACTTTTCATATCTACCAAAACATAATCTCAGATTATCCTCATCAAACGTTCAAGAGACCAGTAGTATACATTTTTATTATGTTTATGACAAACAAGATTCGATTCTGTAAAATGAGGAAAATTCTACGACGCAGAATAAGTCGCTTTCTTCGGGTCTTGAGCAAGGAGTAGCGACACAACAACAACTCTACAACAATCAACAAAATTGTCAATGAGAAAGAGACTTCTCAAATCACTTAGCATCGTGCCTTTTTCATCTAATTCAGGCTCATGGTCACTCCCATCACACACAAAACATAAACACGCACAACTACGTATAAGTATAAAGGCAGTTTGTGAAGCTTGCATTTACAGAGTGAAAGTGATGTCATTCTAGTGTCATTGTGTCTACCCCAAAATTTGGATTTTTAAAGCTCCAACACGACATACTCACTGTATGACAGCTTCACAAACCGATTCACACACAATCAGTTTACATGTTTTACACCTTCGCTCCACATTGTACAAAAAAGTTAAGTGTACTGCAGAATAAAGTGCTTTCTTTCACTCTCTGTGAACATGATGACAAATTGGAGCAACTAGGAGATAAGCACATAACACGAAAAAACAACACGTAAAAACTTTCTCTTTGTATACCAACCAGAGCCTTTTAGCGAGCATACAAGTTATATACACGCATGCATAACAATATGTCACTTCAATTATTATACAAAACATTTCAAACATAAGTTGTTAAGAACACGAAAAAACACCGTTTCATAAGGAAGTATGTGGTATGTACTACATATTTTTGTATGTCTTGTTTCATGTCTCTCTCTTTGTGTGCACACTTACCATGTGTGTGTAACTGACAAGGGGAGACAAGAGGGAGTGGGTAAACGTTTTTTTAAAAACTCCATTTTTTAATGTTTAAGCGTACTCAAATGTCAGACAGGGTATAAACACGCTTTGGTTAAAACGGGGAAACGAGATAGGATCAGAAGACGGATTGAGATTGAGTAGGGGATATTTAAAAGTTTTACAAGTTGTTTCTCCACTTGGAACGCGAGGTAGGTGAGTGGGCACACAGAGAGGAGTCGAGAGTGATGTTGTGTGTGTGGCGACGAAGGGACAAGTTGACTTACCTCCACTGTGATAGATTGATGGACAGCTTTAATGGCATTCACGGCACTTTGTTTCGACGAAAACGTAACAAATGCACATCCTGCACATAAAAAAGAGTCAAAGACCACACTCAACATTAAAACATTAACACGACGGATAAAAACATGGCTTCAACATTGAAAATTTGAAAATATAAAAAATAATAATAGGAAGAATCATAATAATAATAAAAAATATTAACATACTGATTCACCACCACCAACCAACCAACCACCACCAATCACTAAAAAATCACAGTGAACAAACTTTCCTGCGAGCGAAGAGAAAGTCGAAAATGATTTTGTATATATGTACACTTTTACCCTAGCTATATGGCTGCCTCTATTCTTCGAAAATAATTCGGCATGACTAGCCCTGGAAAAAGTGGTGTACGTACACTATACTACAGATAAATGAGTGTATAACTTCTTTTTACCCTTCACTAACCATTATTGCAAATTGCTCGTCAAAATGCTTTCACTTGACGAAAAAAATCTGTAGTGTGCAGTGAAAGCAGAGCGCGTACTCGTGTGAATCATCTTAGCATGGAAAACTTACCCTCGCCCTTCCTTCCCCCTTTTGTTACTCTCGACAAGTCAACAGCAATGGTTTTGACGGTAAACAAAATGAAGTTCGAAGAGGGAAAAGACATGATTTCACTCTTTATCAATTTCCAACCTGTCACACCAACTGACAATTTGTCTATCCTAGCAAACAACATCTCTACCTCTGATAACTGACTGATAACCACTGAAAAAGTGAGAGAAGGAGGCTTTCAAAGACAACTTCAAGGATACACGTAGAAAGCACTCGGGAAAGTCATAATTCAGCTTTTATTCCGTCTTTATATAGAATCTTTGTGAATATGAGCCTAATGGGAGAATAAACTCGAGAGAAAAAAGTGTCAATATTGTCCACGATGAGAAAAGTGAATTTTGACGGTAAACATAATGAAATTCGAAGAGGGAAAAGACATGATTTCACTCTTTATCAATTTCCAACCTGTCACACCAACTGACAATTTGTCTATCCTAGCAAACAACATCTCTACCTCTGATAACTGATTGATAACCACTGAAAAAGTGAGAGAAGGAGGCTTTCAAAAACAACTTCAAGGATATACGTAGGAAGCACTCGTGAAAGTCATAATTCAGCTTTTATTCCGTCTTTATATAGAATCTTTGTGAATATGAGCCTAATGGGAGAATAAACTCGAGAGAGAAAAGTGTCAATATTGTCCACGATGAGAAAAGTGACAAAAACAATGAAAACACAAAAACTACATTTAAACAAGACATTTAAAAACTTCAATGAATAAATAAACGCTGTCTCTGCTTGTGTACTGCAATAGTAGGAATGATTGAATAACCATGATGCATTTTCAAGATTTTTGACTGCAAAATACGGGGTGTGTGCGTTTGATTGAGTTTGTAGGATTGAAACCTTTTTTGTCTCAACACAAGGCATCGCTATATAAAGGCACACGTATATAATACAACATGTAAACATATAAAACATATATATATATATGGTAGAGGTTTTTTTAGGAAAATTATCTTCGCAGTTTTCATTGTGAAGTAGAGAAACATGCACAAAAATAATTAGAACAAAAACTACCGAGAAAGAGTCCTGGAATACCCCAGTAAACCTCTGAAGCAAGTACAGCGATTCCTATACACGGTTTGGCTGCATTGTATTATACAAAGTGCTTTGCTTTGCGCTGCCAGTAGCACAAGGTTGTATTTGTTTATGTAACATACGAATATATATAAAAAACAGGAAAACATGGAAAACACA
>JAHZMW010000193.1:0-26537 GCA_027743745.1 Alloscopus bannaensis
GTATACAACATGTAAATACTGCAGCTACAATTCTTTCTGCAGCTTGTTTGGATAATCTACGATAGAGCGTTTGTGAATGATGGAAAGCGATGTGACGCTGAACCAGAAGAGGATTCAGCATTGAATTTTCCAATGCCCTATACGAATTAAAGCAAGACATTATAAAAGTGACGCTACGTCCTGCTACGTTTTCCTTCATAAATCTTATAAGTTTAGGCATAATATTGCTCGCGCCGACGTAATGTTTGCTGCCGTTTTTCTAAAGCTCTCTGAGACTCGTGAGCCACACAAGCTGCACACTTGCACTAACACCAGTAACAAATCACAGAAAGTGTGAAACAACAAACTGCCTTCACGAACGACCACAAGCATGATCTCAAGACATCGACGAGCCGTTCGAAAGCTGCATCATTTCGGAGTGAAATTTTTGAGCAGCTCAGCGCTGAACTGAACTTTAAGATGCTTTTAAAAGTTTTAATGTTTTAGGGTATATATGCCGTAATGATGTAATGCTCCCTATTGAACTACTTTTCTGTGTAGCAACTCTCGAGAAATATTTAAAAATCTCTTCGTGCAGAGAACATGAAAAATACGTAACGGAGCGGTTTTGTATCCATACATAAGGTCTCGATGGACTTCTTCTGCCTTCCCCTAACCTTCACATAAATGCCTGTGAGCATTTGTACCTAAAAGAGTGTACCAGAGTAAAAACTTGAATGATTCTGCGGAAGAGCAAGATGGTAAAAAGATACGAAATGTTTTGGTTTCAAGAGTGACGAGAGCATAGCATACATTTTACAGGGTGACAGATTTTTTGCAAGACAAAACGGGTGATGATTTGGAACGTTAAATGTGTTTTAGATGTAGGCTGCAGATTTCGTTTCTGCACCAGTAAAAACTTTCACCCAAATGTGAATGTATCACGTGGCTCTTTCTGTCCTTTCAAATTCCTATGTGGGCGTCTCTCCCTCTACACTACTCTCGCATGCCGTTTATAGTCATAATTAAGAGTTTTTAGATATGCACATCCATGAGTCAGGATTTGAGTCATCACACACCAACATAATATGTATTTCGCCAGTTTTTTCTCTCTTGAAGTTTTCCACCAAATCCTTCTCAATCAACTATAGACTGTAGACACATCCCACCACTGCATAGTTTGTAACTCGTTCCTAACAAAATATCCACTCGATCATTAAACCGTAACAACTATGGAGTTTTCCACCAAATGCTTCTCAATCAACTATAGACTGTAGACACATCCCACCACTGCATAGTTTGTAACTCGTTCCTAACAAAATATCCACTCGATCATTAAACCGTAACAACTGCTTTTACAACCAGTGATTCATTGCTACCACCCTAAGATGCGTATGAACCGTTTAGTAAACAACAGAAGATGAATTGGGAATTGGGAGTTGGTGGTTATTACCTACCGATGAGATACTTGTGTGGGAGATGACTTACTACAAAAGATATCCTGAAAAATATGCGTCATCATCCTCACTCTTATTATAAATACGCATGACGGTAGTTTGTTTATCGGAACGGCTATCGTTACAAAATATAATTTAACACTTGCTTCCCTAACATGCATACGTCTTGAAGCCACTTATCACAATGCTAAACAGCGTCTTTTGTCAATATTTTCAGATAAGGAAAATCAGTCGATGCTTATCACGTAAGTGCTTTAAACTATTATGTCTTTGTATGACATACGTAAGTGTTAAGAAAGTTGAAGAAGAAGCTTACCTGTCTTTGAACTGGAAAATAAACAAATTTCCTTTTACGACTTTAATTATTATTAACTGAAGTCTTCCAAAACAAATATGTACTTGCCATAAAAAACAAGACAAGCTGAACTTTTAAAAAAATGCCACTGATTTTGCAACTCTTTTGAGTCGGATATTATGCATGAACGCACAAAAGTCCAACTTTTTAATGCAGTGTATTTACAATTAAAGAAATGACTACGTTCCGTTTGACTACGCACCACCTGTGCGTTTTCTCCTTATTTTGAAAAGAAGAAAACAATCACGCGCGCATGCGTGAAGCCAACGCTTCTGTTGCGCGAGGCTCTGTTAGAAAACATGTTTGAATTTTGCGCGCAATTCAAAATTTGAATTTCGCGGTAGCAATTTTGTCCGCAAGCGTTTTCAAGCGCAATGTTTTGTTGTTGAGTGAAAAGTTAGAACATTAAATGAACTTCAGCGCACAAACTGCAACTGGAATGTGTAGTGCAAATTTAACTTTGTTGAAATGCAACTTTGTATACAATCAAATTTTTACTTGACAATTTTTATCTGGAGGTTAATACTAATTAACAAAACTATGAAAGTGATGACAATTTTCCTGGCTGACAAAAATGTCAATTTTCTTTGACAGTGGAGAGTCTGGTGCTGGAAAAACCGAAAACACCAAGAAGGTCATTGCGTACTTCGCCGTGGTTGGTGCCACTGGCAAAAAGGATGAGTCGAAGAAAGTATGTCGTTCGTTTAGCAAAGTGAAAGTTTGCGACTTTCACTTGGTGCTTACTTTGCGTTTGAATATATTTTGTTTTGTGTTATGTATTAAATAGGGGTCGCTTGAAGATCAAATTGTGCAAACTAATCCTGTGCTCGAGGCGTTTGGAAATGCGAAAACAGTGCGGAATGACAACTCGTCGCGCTTTGTAAGTCATTGTTGTCTTTGCATAGGTATTATTATTGGACTTGAGAGAGGGCGAATTTATAACTTGTAATATTATGTATTTGATGTAGGGCAAATTCATCAGGATTCATTTTGGAGCAACTGGAAAACTGGCCGGAGCCGATATTGAAACATGTAAGAATTTGGTTTGAAATTAAAAAGATGTATATGAAATGAATATTTTACTAAATGTCGCAAGATACATAATTCAGATCTTCTGGAGAAAGCCCGAGTGATTTCACAACAACCACTTGAGAGATCCTACCATATATTTTACCAAATTATGTCCGGAGCTGTCAAGGGTATTAAAGGTAACGTCCTTTTCATTTTAGTTACTACATCTAAGCTACATCTTTTGTGGCCATTTAAGCGGTAAAATGTTGAAGCAACATCTTGGGATTTTTATATTATTTCAGATATGTGCTTGCTCAGTAACAACATTCACGATTATCACTTCCAGTCTCAGGGGAAGACAACCATTCCGAATGTTGATGACAACGAGGAAATGCTTGCCACAGATGTGAGTAGAGACTATATTATAATAAAGTAAATAATAAGTTGTATGCATGATTCCAAGAGATATTACTATACGTTTATGCTGTTATTTCTCAACAATAGTCTGCCTGTGACATCTTGGGATTTACTCAACAAGATAAGGACGATGTGTACAGAATAACTGCTGCGGTTATGCACATGGGAGAAATGAAGTTCAAGCAGCGTGGTAGAGAGGAACAGGCCGAGGCTGATGGACAAGAGGTGACTTTTATCGATTCCAGTTCTTTTCCTACCTGAAATGGCAATAATTTTAATCGGCCGGAATTGATTGATATTTTTAAACTATAGGAAGGAGGCCGTGTAGCAACATTGATGGGAGTAGATGGTCCCGATTTGTACAAAAACTTCCTAAAACCTAGAATTAAAGTCGGAAACGAGTTTGTGACACAAGGTCGTAACATGGCACAGGTATATATTTGTACATTTTTAATGCATACCTAATCATAAAGAATATGGCATAAATTAATCTTATGACTTCAATAACGCATGACATAATATCCAATTGTTTCTCATATTTAGTGCAACTATTCCGTTGGTGCTATGGCCAAAGCTGTTTATGACCGGCTTTTTAAGTATCTCGTGAGAAGGTGTAATGAAACACTGGATACAAAACAAAAGCGTAATACTTTTATCGGAGTATTGGACATTGCAGGATTTGAAATCTTCGACGTAAGTATATTTTCCTAGCTTGAATAAATGAAATTGTGGTCAATGATAAGATCTAGTTTTTACATGGTAAGGTCCAAATTTCGTATAGTGTTGATTTATGACAGAAAGAATTCCAAGTCCGTTTTACATGTTTCGTGGGCAAAACGCGTGCGAACTACAAGTACAAATTGTTTTATCAAAAGTAATTGCGGGACTTGATTGTATATAAATTTATCATTGGAACGTGTTACTTAACGCTGAATGTTTAGAGCTATTCTATGTATATACAATGTCTACAATGAGTAATGTATAAAAGAGGTAGACTCGTCATGATGATAAACAATGCGCGTGAGCACAATGGCTGGTTGCAGTAGTTTAGTAATGGTGATAGAAATTTTGAAAAGCAAGAGTTTCACAGACGGGAAGTTTGTTCATTCAAGTCAACTTCACAAATAATTTCCAGCAATGATTTTTCCTTGCAGAATAATTCCTTTGAACAGTTATGCATCAATTTCACAAATGAAAAGTTACAGCAGTTTTTCAACCACCACATGTTTGTTCTTGAACAAGAAGAATACAAAAAAGAGGGAATCGAATGGGTCTTTTTGGATTTTGGCATGGACCTGCAAACTTGCATTGACCTTATGGAAAAAGTGAGCAGATCTCAGATTTTTCAGAAGAGTAGAACCGACAAATCCAGATGTAGTCATGTGGAACAAAACCGAGTTTCCCCACCGGGACGCTCTTTAGATGTTAAACTAATACTTGAACCACTCTGGATTGTTTATAATTGCATTTTGCAGACGGCAATGCAGCTTGGTTGATAGTCTCTTAGATAATGTAGTTAGTAGCGTTTTGTCTTGGATTGCCCTCTACTCCTTCTAAGTCACTAGAATCTCAAACTCTGGAACGTCTGCACACAAGGTCTCCGGCAATTGTCTGTTGTAGACAATCGCAATCTATACTCCTCGTTATAGATTGCTTCCAGGAAGAAATGAATCGAATCGAGTGAGTTGGACTTTTTTCTCACTTTTCTAGTACATTCAGATCTGTAGTGATCAAATTTGCCTTCTCTATAAGAGAGTGTGCTTGTCTTCTGTGGTACTCAATGAACACTCAGAGGACGAAGGATACCACACGAACGGAGTTACTTGAATGGGCTTCATTCATTCTCCATTTTGCAGCTTTAGTGATTTATGCATATTAAATAATATAGAAGTAATCCTTTGTAGTACCTGCGGCTCACTCAACAGGTTTACACCACAATTGATTGGATCAAGTGGATTTGGCGTGAAGAGTTGATTAAGACGGGAATCTGAAATTGTTTCCCAAGTGTTACCCTATGCCAATTATTAATTATGAGTGCCCCTACATATCACCTACAAAAGCAAACTTTCAAAATTCTTTTAATTTACAGCTGTACTTTAAATACTACGGACTGTACAATCTTTCAATTTCCTCTAATACTACTCCCTTTTACACTTCGGGGGATGTCTCTACCTCGTATTCACAAATTCTTTCCCCTTTATGATCTTCACCAGTCTAACAACCGTAAAGCCATGTCATGTGCCGTTATACAGTGCACAGATACCTTATCTTTGTTATGAATCTTATAATGAATTTGAGTCGAATTTGACTGAATACAAAAGTCATTCTGTGACGATGACCATACCTTTTCCATTGTTTGTAGTTTAATGGGTTTGAGCAATTGTGCATCAATTTCACCAATGAAAAACTACAGCAGTTTTTCAATCACCACATGTTCGTTCTGGAGCAAGAAGAATATAAGCGAGAGGGCATTGAATGGACATTCATCGACTTTGGGATGGATCTGCAGTCTTGTATTGATTTAATTGAGAAGGTAATTTGATTTGATTGAAGATATTTTGATTGATGGTGCTTCTTTTGGTGTGCTTAAAAACTTTAAATCAGCTTTTTGTGAATGATTAATAGTACACATTTATTTTGCTTTTGATGCCATTTTCATGTCACAGTGCCAGTGAAAACCTCAAATTTTTCTCTTACGACAAATACTGTTTTAAATCTTTTAATGCAACTTTAAATGTCGAAAAATTCAAAATCCGTTAAACGAAAATACGGTTTTTGTTCCACAAGAGTTACAGAAGATTGTTCTTTTGTCGGTAAAGACTCGTTTTATGATTGCCCATTTTCTGTAATGCCTCTGACTATATAGCCCATGGGTGTATTTTCGATCCTTGAAGAGGAGTCCATGTTTCCAAAAGCCACGGACCAAACATTTTTGGAGAAGCTTAGAAACAATCACTTGGGAAAATCTCAGAATTTCGTGAAGCCCAAACCACCAAAGCCAGGCCAGACCGAGTCCCATTTTGCTATTGTGCACTATGCCGGAACGGTAAGAAAATTGCAATGCATTCTTGAAATTTTAATAACCGTGCGAAATGAGAATTGAATGAAAAATATTGATACTAGTAATTCCTGCAAATCTAGGTTCCTTACAATCTCAGCGGGTGGCTTGAGAAAAACAAGGATCCTCTGAATGATACTGTGGTGGACCAATATAAAAATGGCACCAACGAACTTACAAAACTCTTGTTTGCTGATCATCCGGGACAGTCTGCAGCCGCAGATAGTGGTGGTGGCGGTGGTAAAGGTAAAGGTGATGTACATAATTTTTTTAACAGCACCTATTTTTTCGTTTATGATTTTGTTTTTCTAATATAAGCTATTTAATGTGGACATATTTAAGATACAGTGATGAATTGAACCATTGAACTCTGCAAATCATTTGAATACACGCCAATTTAAACAAGCTATATATACCCTCTGCCACTTGTTGATTGCATTATTGTCAGGTGCCAAGCGTGCCAAGGGCTCGGCTTTCCAGACCGTTTCAGCCCTATATAGGGTAAACACGATTTTCTAGTAAACCAGTTTGAGGCATAATGCTTCAAAACATTTAATCTGTTGTTGGGCCTTAATTTTCCCCACTGAATTCAAGATGGAAGCTGATTTGCTTGTTATGTAAACTAAAAAGTAATACCATCTAATGTTATTTATGTACATATATGGTTGGCACGCTGTTTGTACTATTACAATTTGCTACACCACCTTAGTACTTCATGGTCATACAAAGAACAAAATGACTGAGTATAAGAATCAGGAGTAACGGTTGGACTTGCCATGTTTGTATGTATAATATATCTCCGCGAGAACATCATCACTGATATCTGCCCAACTACAGATACGTTACGTTATCCTTGTTCGATTTATTTTTACAGGCTCAAAAAAGAAAGGTTCCGGATTTTGCACTATTTCATCAAATTACAGGGTTGGTAATCTTGGTCTTTATATTTCATATTCGCTGGCATTTTTATCCAGTTTATAGTACGTAGAAGAGATTTAGTACCAAGATCACGCCAAGCCAATCAGACATTGCTTGACCATAGATGCAAAGTGTCTCACCTCTCGTAGTATGTAGTTGGTTTCATTGAATTACACTGGAACCCACTGAAAGACCGGAATTAAACAAATAAATCTATTACTAGTATATAGAATAGTCATTGTAGAGTTGAACCGCACATACAAAGAAGGTGACAGACGTAGACGTAAATTTGTTTTTTTTAGAAACTGACTCACCATTCACCAAAGGTGAAAGGTGAGATTTTTTAAAAGACCATTTCCCACGAAGGTGGTAAAGATCAATGCTTACAAACATAATGTTAACTCATTTATTCGTAACCTTCTCGGACGGGAATTGTGTAGTGTGATTTTTAAAAATTAAAACCTAATAAATATAGAAGTATATTTATATTTACATGTGTATAACATAGAATCTTGCATGAACCTCACAAGTTAAACTATGTACATTGTAAATTAAAAATCCTAAAAGATGGATAAAAATTAACATAATTTGACCAATTTACTATGGACATTATTGTAAATGGTAATTATGATTGAACTATTAGGAGCAACTGAATAACCTGATGTCAACTCTGCGAGCAACATCACCTCATTTTATTCGTTGTATCATCCCAAATGAAGTCAAAACCCCAGGTAAGCCGTGATTTTTTTTGCCACCACCAACCGGACATCATAAATCATGCAACGGAAGGAAAAGGGATATTTATCGGTGTTTTCCACAGGTCTTATTGACTCCCATCTGGTTATGCATCAGTTGACTTGTAACGGCGTCCTAGAAGGCATTCGTATTTGTAGAAAAGGTTTTCCCAACAGGATGATCTACCCTGATTTTAAACATCGGTATGTCAGTCTCTTACTTCTTTTAAACTATTATTGCTTACGTTTACCTCAATCACACTCAAATATTATATCACTGCAGTGTAAAAGACTACTTACGACAAGCAAAGCACTTCAAAATTTACGGTACACAATGTAGTTAGCGGAGGTTTTCTAATGTTTCGTATTTGCTTCCGTGAAATGGATTCATTTTTTAGGAGAAAAAATATTTTTAGGTGTGAGCACATGTTTATTACTGAAACTATAATCACACTGATTTACGTGTAAGAAAATCATAACCGCGTCATAGGTCAAAATATCAAGCTGCCATATTTTTAGAAATGATAAGTTAAGATCTAAAAATACTCGAGTCACCACATCCATACAAGATGAATTTACCAACTCCAAGTCATCCAACAGCACTGATAGAAGTGTCTGTGCATGCAAATATGCAAACCTATTCATCTGTGGTTTCTGCCTCGTGTGGCATGGCTTTGACACTAAAATGCATCACTGAAAGACAGGTTCTGAATGTTTAGCTTTCCGTATTTTCTGAAATTGTGTGCAAATATTTTTCATCGCAACTGTGCTAGAGGAAAATTATTTCGGTAAAAAAATATGTGTGAGTGTGTGTGTGGGACGATAATTCTACAACTTTACCTTTCCCACCCATATCGCTTGACTATGTATTCAGCCCTTCCAGTGACCAACTTTGCGAAATAAAACGTTTAATGAAACCATCATACCAGTAAAAAATAATGGTAAACCGTTAGCACAGTCGATAAAATATCAATACCAGCTAAACGTTGTTATCCGTTGTTGCATTCTTCTCTTGACTATGTTAGCATTTTTATTTTCTAAGGTACCTCATTTTAGCTGCAGCAGCAATGAATGCCGCACCCGATGTGAAAACCATGGCACAAGTCTGCATGGATGCCATTGAAATGGACCCCGAAAAGTATCGATTGGGTCACACAAAGGCATGTTTTGAAAGTTCAGTGTTATATTCTTGGGTTTCCGCCACCAAAAGCTGCTTGCTCTAGTCGTAGACGAATTAGGTACATATTCATGTAAGGTGGAGTGTACATTGCTTAAAGTTGTTAAATTTCTTTTGAACGTACGTCTTTAAATGGGTTAAATAGTGAGTACACGATATGAAGTCCAGACTTCTTAACGCAGTGGAATAAGGTAAATATTTACGAAAATATGTTTGGCTTTTCCCCAAATTACTTCTGCAGTATACTGCAGAAAAATTCGTAGACGGTAGGTAGTAGTCAAATAGCTCGAATTACGTTGTGTGCTCTGGAATTTAGAGTAGTGGTAGACAAACAGATACAAATGCAAGAAGGTTCAAGTGACACATTAATGTCATAACTGACTGATTTGTCTGTTTATCTGGTTGAGGTTAGTCACTCGTTTGCTTTCTTTAACTCTTATGAAATACCAGTTTGAAGCCCACTTGCTGTACTTGTGCAAGACCTGCGCATGGTCTATGGCAGAGTTAGACCGGAAATACTTCATAGCCTGTCACTAGTAGTAGATGTTAATCCGATTTCAGTCATGCAGAGTCAGATAAAAACTACGTGCTTCACAACACATTCATGATGTTTTAAAATTATTCTCAGTGTAGTTTTAATGTGATGATTACATTTTACGTAGTATTGAAACGACAATTTGATCTGTTGTGGTTGCAGTATTTTACGCGCAGTACAGCTTTTATTGCTACTTCTTCTCAGATTATGTCATCGACCATACGTCAAAAAATAGAGATGACATACTTTGGTATGTATTGAAGGATTCGTAAACTTACTTAGCGATCTGCCTTTTGATGTTCTACCTTTAGTCTAGATATATGGTATTACTACATACATATTACATACATATTCATAGGTATGTATGTTTGCATGCACAAGTCAATCTGTGTAGATTGACTATCTTTGGGTAAATGTCGAATTTAGCAATTATTTACATTTAAAAAACTTTTCTCTAACGATCTAACATTTTTAGCGTCTGCCAATCTTTCATGGATACAGGTGCATACATGTCTTTTTGTTGACGTGGACATAAATTTTACTCGAGTATTACTTATTATTGGTAGTCCGCTTAATTATTAGAGCTCAATGTAGAATTTAGTTCAATACCTATACATACATATGCATATGACCAAATTCCTGAAATTCGGACTTTTGATAAGTTGTTCAAAATGGCACATTTCACTCACCTGTACTATGAAATGTACTCCGTAAGTACCGTTGTGAGAGGCGTACAAGGTCAGTTGAGGAAATCGTCCTATAAGTGCTAAGGTAGCGTTGAGATTAAAAATCTCATAGTCGGTCAGAGGAACTCAATTGTTAAATCTTGGGTGTACGCGTAAGTAAGTTTTTTTCTGGAGTTTGGTTCTACATTTGGCATAATGGTAGCCTACTATATTAGTAGGTAGATCTTTTTACCTTTTGACGGTAGTAGTAAACTGGCCTAATATTAAACATTAGTATTCACAAGTTGTAAATATAACTTTGTATCCCTTTTGTTTTCTCCTGCCCTGTGCCGTGCTGGTAAAGCTACAAGATCCTCGCCCCACAAGCCACGGCTAAAACTGATGACGACAAGAAGTGCGCTCAGATTATTCTGGAGACGATCAATCTTGACAATGATCAGTACCGTCTGGGTCACACCAAGGCAAAATCTCCTCATTACTTCACAGAATGTAGCTTCTCTACTCATGCTCATTTGACGATCCCAACATATGGGTCGGAATTCTAACTCAGAATCAGTACTACTGAAAAGCTTATTTCTAAAAACCGAGCTCGTTTTTGTTGATTGAAGCACTCCGATTTGCTGAGCTAACCCGAACTCATGTCGACGGCATCTGTTATCTCGCTTTTAGATCTCTAGAGGTGCATTTCAGATTTGTCTCATCAAACGTACATATCATTTGATTATTAAACTGAAGTGAGTCCATCTAACAAAGAAGTGAATGTTTAATTATTTAATGAATTCACAAAGTAGAGAGCGCACACCGTACAATTTACGATGTCAGCTTGTGTGCACTCGTTGATTACTTTTGTGCGGCAAACTTTGCTACTGTCATTTCGTAGTATAATTGATGACATAATTAGTATGCTTACCCTGTGTGACGACAGGGTCTCTGGTTGCTCCACATTGGCTTCTGTATGTGAGTAATTATTCTAATATACGAGAAAATGTTAAAAATGATACTAGTTTCCGAGTCATATAATGAAGTCTGCTTCAGCATGTATTTTAAGCATAAAATAATACTCCAATTAAAAGTCATGTGTAACAATCCCGGATGTTTGTGAAAGGTGAGTGAGTCTTCTCTTAAATATTCACGTCGGTTCAGTTGAGTAAGAAGAAACTTTTTGAAGTAGTGGTTCAGCTTCCAAATTCAAGGCTTTGGGCTTATGCGTTTCCAAAGATAAACGTAAGCTACAAGAGTTTTGGCAGTAGCAAGATGTATTGAGATAGTTATTGCAATTCCATTTTAACCAGAACGCCATGAATCATGAACCGACTGTCTTGCAACAACTAATAAAATGTACATAAACCCAGGCATATGTCTATCTCTCTCTTTCTCTGAAAGTTTGTCATGTGAGGGTTTTCCATTTTTGTGTGTACGATATGTAATCCTTAATGCATAGGTTTTGTGTTTAGAGCTGTTTATTAGCATCTGCTTAGAATTAGTAGTTGCCTTTATATTTCTAGCATTTAATTCCACCCCCTCATATTCTGCCTTTATGATGGATACCACAGGTGTTCTTTCGCGCTGGCGTTTTGGGTCAGCTCGAAGAAATCCGTGATGAACGACTTGGCAAAATCATTACGTGGATGCAATCAACAGTTCGCGGTTACATCTCTAAGAAAACGTACAAGCGGATGTTGGATCAAAGGTATTACCTTCTTTGACTATCTCTTTCGCCAATCTCCTCAACGGTTGCTCTTTCAAGAATGTCGCACTTTGGAAAAGTTTGATCTTGAAGATAAGAACTCGTGGTGCTGGTCGATCGGCGACTGCCCCAGAGACTTGATAAAGGCTTGCATACTATCTTATAGTGGCAATGAAAAGGAATTGCTCAAATTCCCCGTAAAATCGATCATACTTACAAGAAGTGAAAGTCAACAACTTGTGTACTAGATTGAATTCAAGTACTTTTTTGTCCAGCCGAAACTTACCATGAACAAAAATTACGCATAATGTGCTTTGTGCTTTCTCTCAATCGCGCTAGTTCACGGATGTGCATTTTGCTAAAACCGAATACATACTGCGTAGTTTGACGAGTCGACAAAATCTCACTCATTGTAAGCAGGACTCTTTTCTACTAGAGAGAGGAGGTTAAGATTTGGACAGTTTAAGATTGTTTTAAAAGTAAGTTCAACATGACTGCTGAAAATGCAGCCCCCGTGGAAATCGTGGACGAACCTCAAGGCAATGGAAAAGAGTAAATTTATACAGAAATTTGTTGCTCACATATCACTCTATATAAGGAAATGTGTTCAAGTATGAAATATGCTTACCTATGTATTGTGGTGGTGATGTATTGGCTGAAAAGACTTGTGGTTCAAATGTCATCATTTCGAGATAGGTATGATTGAACCAAGGGAGATAAGCAATTTTGTTTCGAAATTATTAATTAATTTCCATTTCAGTTTTTCTTTACTACTGGTTTGTGATTGGACTGATCACGAACCACGCCCTTTAAGCAACATTTTTTGGATGCACAAGATTTGCAATCATTATGTATTCACAGTTTTATTTAAATCACTTGAGTGACGACTATTCCTGTCAAATATATACCTACACTCCACGGCATTGATAAATATACGCTCTCCATCTGAATATCATCCGCATCAATATCTCTATAACTCAATTTTTAATCGTTTCAGAATTGCCCTTCAAGTTGTCCAGCGCAATTTGAGACGGTACATGAACTTGCGATTATGGCCGTGGTATCGTCTATGGCAGAAAATCAAACCTCTTCTCAATGTTACTCGTGTCGAGGACGAAATCAAGGTAGACAAAAATGTCTCAGTTATTTCACTGATACACATTTCATGTCATTCGTCTCCTCAAGAATGTTGGTTGCGTATATTAGTGAATACTACACAAAACAGTACCGGCTTCCTATAAACAAAAGGACTCATTGTGGCCAAAGCGCCGAGGTTTATTAGAGAGGAACGGCGTTGTTCGCTGTGTTGGTAAATTTCACTGTCATAATAATGACTATACAAGTATTTACATACACTCATATAGAAAATGTCATAAACGGAGCTCAAAGAAATGTCAAATTCCGAGATCATATAAAAGACGTCCTTTGATTCAGATAGAATGCGTTTGTACAAATCTGCAGTTGAAGAACAGCTAGCCCGAAATGTGTTAATAATTTGAATTGGAAGCACACGAGCTGAGAATTTTTCATTTGACATCATATCATCAGTATGATGTATATAGCAGATATTTATTTGTAAATTCATGTAAAAATCTGCATATAGGATGAGACTATGTATGAGACACGAGAAATAGACAACATGGTCATGTGTCTGTCGGAGAAGTACACATGCTCTTCAAATATTCGCATACATCAAGTTTCGAGTGTGAATTTTGATGGGCAAAGCCGTACGTTTGGCTATACAATTCATCATTTCCCACAAGTTTTTTTGCAGTCCTTGTCGGTTGCCGGTTCGTTAGGCAGTGGGGACGTTGAAAAAAAAGTGTAACTCTGCTTTCGTCTTTGCCCCCCATTATCAAGAAAGTGTAGTGTAACTGTTTGTTGTAAATATGATGCTTTTGGTATTCATCTTCATCGCTACAAACATTTTTGCCACATCAAAAGAGCGTTACTGTCCCTCAGACTTGTTCAAGCACTCGAGTTCAGTAAAACAAGGGCTTGAGTGTACGTACGGACTAGTAATTTATGGAAATATCGAGTATCTGTCCTATTTTTGTGCATGTTTTTACCAGACTACGAGTTTACATAAAACATCATTTTACATACTTTGCACCTGCTGTGCGCTATGTAGAAGAAAGTACACGTGTGGTTGTGGTTAGTGCGATACCAAACGCAAGTTTGGAAAATTATGTTTCGAAAATAAAATGTCCATGTGTTCTGAAGAGAAAGTGATGGTTGTACAGCTAAAGCTTAATAATTCCAACTATAACCCCTGATGCCAAATCCCTCGAAAGTCCGCGAAACCTGTATGGCTGAATTTTATATTGAGATTAACGTTTCATAGGCATAAACCTGCAATAAGACGTATGATCAAAGTTCCTAAACTAAGAATTTTTTTGAAGGTCTCCCAAATGCAGGAAATCAGTCTGTAGTAGTGGGGGAATTTTTCCAAATATCTTCCTTCAACATGACTGCGTGCCAATTTTTCCGCTTCACTTTGATCACTAAGTCCACACTTGTACAGGAGGACTGTCGACAGTTGCACTCCTAAAATGTTGTAATATAATTAAAAGAGTCTGCCAGGTACGTATTTAGCAATACGCATGATATTGATGCATACGATGTAACGGTGGAAGGAGATTGGATGGTTTCATCATGAAACGTTCGTAGTATTCCACGGTTTGCTTCACTTTCTACCATAATTCTGAAATCGAGGTCTTTCAGCAGAGCAGGAAAATATTAGCTACATCTTCTGTTATATTACACATGGTGATGTATATCACGGAACATGAATCTCCATATTTGATAAAAGCAGATTGAAATTTCGACACGAACAGAGTGACAGTCAAGTTGTTAAGTGTGCTGTTTTTTATACCCATTCGAGTAGTACTATTGGAGTAAATGGATGCACACACGCCTGCATATAAATAATGTCATGATGATGATGTTGATAACGTTTCCTCAATCTTCTTTCCCAGTTACCACTCTCCCCACGTTTGGCTGTCGTCAGGTTAAATGGGAATATGCTCATAATCTGCGTGCGTTGTGCGTTTTTATAACTGAAGAATCGAGCGGTTGTACTCGTACGAGGCATCACGTCATGGTCTTGATAGGAATATGAAAAATACCGCTGTTCTCATGATGGTGCTGACTAAATTTTTAAAAATCTCTCACTCGGGCCATGTAGAGAGAAATGGAAAAATGTAGGAAGAGATATTAAGATGATATATTTATAAACTTGCGTCTTATATTTATGATGTTACACATTGATAGGGGAGCTCTAACTTGGTTAGCCAGAAGTATGATTCCCTGCAAAAACTTGTAGATTTTCGGTTTGACGATGATACATATTACGGTAATGGTAGACGTTTGAAGGAAAGCACAACCATCTCTATTCACGTAAAATGTGGGCGTAGAAGTGGAGGTTTGCTTTCTGGCTCGAACATTTACTAATAAGCAGCATAAAACTTTAAATCACTGGCAGTTAGGGTTGTGATGTGATTCCATCCAGCCAGTTTAAAAGTTCAGCTCCTTCTGCCTCACTCCTTCTCGTCTCTCTCCTCGGCAGCCAGGCTCAATTTGGGGTTTTATTTGATGTTTTTACCAAGTTTCCCAATGGTGCATGCGGAAATTGAACATCGACGATTACCATACGTCATCCCCACCTTCCCAGTTCACATACATGCATATGCTGGCTTGATCAAGCATTGCATTTGTGTTTAGTTATTGTAAAGTGTAAAAAAAGTTTAACAGTGCTTTATTACCTCGTGTAAATACGGTTAACATTGCACTAGTAGGGTTTGGGCAGATTTATTTTTCGTCTACCTACTGTTCAATGGAATGCATCGTCGATAAATACAAAAAACATCATAACTCGAGACTGGGAAATATTCTTGTGATACTAGCTATATATTCACGATAATACTACTTTAGGATTTAATTGTACGGTTGTGAGTGTAATTACAACGTTTCGACAAGGAGTCCTTTTCAAGTCATACAATAAACTTAAGCTACCAACATGACAATGGATGACGATGATTTCGAAATGAAAATGCCCACCGGTCATCCGGGCCCGGAATTATATGATAAGCAAATTGTGTATAAACAGAAACTAGAAGAGAAGGTCCAGAAGACGGAGGAGAAATTGGTTGCAGAGGAGAAACTTCGAAAACAGATAGAAGAAAAACAACTGAAGCTGCTCCAGGAGAAGAATGATCTTCTTAGCCAGCTTGAGCAAGAACGCGGTAGTTTGGGAGAATACACCGATAAGCTCAGCAAAGTCTCTGCACAGAAACAAGATTTGGAAGGCCAATTACAGGTAAAGAACAATCTTCCTCTCATTTTGACTCAGCAATTCCTCTGTTTTTGCTTCCCACAGTTTACCCTTGAATACAAAGGCAGAGGGTTGGTGAGACTTAAGTCATAATGTACTCGCATAAGTGTATGTTGATAGATGAGGACTAATATTTTATTATTACTTTTATTATATCAGGTTTCATACTAATATATGTATTTCAGTAATTTAGTCCTTCTCGATGGGTACATTCATCTTACGATGTTGAAACTCATTAGATTACAGATTAGATTGTAAAGCAGAGAGTTGGAAATGTTCCATGTGCTAAGCCGTAAAAACATTTTTTCAACTTGAATCCGCCAGCGTGATTTATTTTCTGAACAGTTTCGTACTTTATTTCTGGATTTGTATGATTTTGGAGAATAGCACATTAAGTGCTCAAATGAATTCGACATTCAACTAAATTATTCGCAAAAGATACAGGATATATTTCATATATAGTTACCATTTAATGTGCAATCAAACCAAGCATTATGTTTACTCCTTACGGCGATAGGTTTCGCATATTTAAGAATTACGGCAGTTACATTAATGGAACAGCACAAAAACCTGAAATTGTGCCACATGAAATATATATAAATGTCCTGAGTTTCTCAACTTGACTTTCACAAAGTAAGCTCCGGGGACGGTGTTAAAGATGCATGGTTGCATCATTGCTATTTCTTTCAACTTGTATTATACAAGTACTTTGTTGTAATTCTGGTACTCACGAGAGACAGAAAGGCATTTGGCTTGCGATGACAGACGAACATGTAATTTCTCAAATTTTTTCTCCGACTGTGATTTCTGACTTTGCTCAAATTTCTTTTTACGCACACACACACCAAGTAAAAGGATAGGTACATGCGGGACATGTGTGGATGTAATTGAACTGAAAGCTTTCTGCAGCCTGCTTGAATGCGACTTGCTTAATGAAAATTCTCAAGCATCCGTGATTTTTGAGTGGGCTGAAAGGTGATGTTAGGTCAAACCAAAAGCTACCGAGAGAGCGCACACCAAAACGACAACGTATGCGCTCAGGTTCCCAGTTGTCTTCTGACAAATTTTTTGACATTTTTTTAATATTTCAGTCTTACTATCCACATGCTCCCGTGTGAATCTTATGGGGTCATGCGTGATAGAATTTTGATAAAGTTAGGCATGTGGCATGGTATGAATATGTACTATTTAGGCATGTATGAATGCAATATATAAATATGTACAAGTTTTCGGAAATTTGCGATAAAGATCTCCCCGCTATGAAAATAAGGATAGAGACGAGTTATAATGGAATGCTTTCAGGATAAGATTTGTCAGGTCGTGAGCATTACATATGAAAACACGGTTGGCTGACAGTCGTCAACAAATATTTTACACTTTAGACTTATGAATACTTCAATAAAGCGATGCCTTGATAACAACAAATGCACTAGTTTTGACTTGCAAAAAACTGTTTTCACTACTACCGTAAAGCGTTATATTCCATTCATGAATTCTGTAGGATGTGCAAGAGCGACTTGCTCAAGAAGAGGAGTCCCGCAACCAAGTGTATCAACAAAAGAAGAAGCTGGAGCAGGAAGTTTCCGGACTTAAAAAGGATTTGGAAGATCTCGAGTTGGCTCTGAGTAAATCCGATGGAGAGAAGGCTACAAAAGAACATCAAATCCGGAATCTCAATGATGAGATTGCCCACCAGGACGAACTCATTAACAAGCTGAACAAAGAAAAGAAGCACATGCAGGAAGTGAACCAGAAAACTGCAGAAGACTTACAAGTATGAGCTTTGATGACTTTCCTGTATGTTGATGAATGATGATGTATGGATGTTGGTATTTGTTGTAGTGGATTGTGGCTCTTATAGTTTGATGATTCAGTGTGGGCCATACAAATCATCTCACTGTGGTTTAGAATGATGATTAGATATTTATTGGTTTAATTGTTGCACACAAAAGACAGTGTTACATGGATGGTTATTTCTGTAGTCTGCAGAGGACAAAGTAAACCATTTGAACAAGGTGAAAGCAAAGTTAGAGCAAACACTGGATGAGTTGGAGGATACTCTCGAGAGGGAGAAGAAGCTGCGAGGGGATATTGAAAAGACGAGGAGGAAGGTTGAAGGTGATCTCAAGTTAACTCAAGAAGCCGTTGTCGACCTGGAGCGCAACAAAAAGGAGCTGGAGCAGACCATTCAGCGGAAAGACAAGGAAATGGCCTCTTTGTCTGCCAAATTGGAGGAAGAGCAATCACTTGTGGCCAAACTTCAGAAGCAAATCAAGGAGCTCCAGGTTGGATTTGCCATAATGAGAAAGCGAATGTATATTATAACATGCTTTCCTAGAGAATGATAATGTTAACCTGTAGTATATGGTTGATTTAGGCGAGGATTGAGGAGTTGGAGGAAGAACTTGAGGCGGAGAGACAAGCTCGCGCTAAAGCTGAGAAGCAGCGAGCTGATTTAGCTCGAGAACTTGAGGAGCTGGGCGAGAGACGTAAATGCTTTTTATGGTTCTTGTTAGGTTTACAGTTAATGTAAGAATGGAGCTTGGTGAAGGGTAAATGTGTATAGGATTCGTGTTAACGTTCTTATTATGATGCTTAATATTAATTATTATTATACCTATTATACCTATTCATAATGTCTCACTTTCACCCCATGCATATGTACATAGATATTTCACATAGTTAGGTATATGACTTTAATTAACTAGTATGCCAATTTTTATCTTAGACGCAAGCTCCAGGCACGTTTGGCTGAGGCCGAGGAAACTATTGAATCCCTCAACCAAAAGGTTGTAGCCCTTGAGAAGACGAAACAACGGCTGTCAACAGAATTGGAGGATATGCAATTGGAGGTGGAACGTGCCCAATCCCTAGCCAATCAAATGGAAAAGAAGCAACGCTACTTTGACAAAATCGTTGCTGAATGGAAAGCTAAAGTTGACGATTTGACTGCCGAACTTGATGCGTCACAAAAAGAATGTCGAAACTACTCCACCGAGCTTTTCCGCCTCCGCGCTGTGTATGAAGAAAGTCAAGAGCAACTAGAGAACTGCCGACGAGAAAACAAAAACCTATCTGAGGAGATCAAGGACTTGCTAGATCAGATCGGGGAAGGTGGTAGAAACATTCATGAAATTGAAAAGGCTCGGAAGAGGCTAGAAGTAGAAAAGGAAGAATTGCAGGCTGCATTGGAGGAAGCGGAAGCAGCACTTGAGCAAGAGGAGAACAAAGTACTCCGTTCGCAACTTGAGTTAACTCAAGTTCGTCAGGAAATTGAACGGAGATTGCAAGAGAAGGAAGAGGAGTTTGAAAACACCAGGAAGAATCACCAGCGAGCCATGGATTCAATGCAAGCGAGTCTGGAGGCAGAAGCTAAAGGAAAAGCAGAGGCACTCCGGATGAAAAAGAAACTCGAGGCGGATATTAACGAGCTAGAGATTGCATTGGATCATTCCAACAAAGCAAATGCGGAAGCGCAGAAGAGCATCAAGCGCTATCAGCAGCAACTCAAAGAGGTTCAGCAACAACTTGAGGAAGAACAGAGAGCCCGTGACGAAATAAGTATGCATAACTAATAATACTTTAGCTTATTATTATTTGTCTTGTGCATAGTGGTTTGGATTTTGAACGTTAATCTACTTAGGAGAGCAACTGGGGATTGCTGAGAGAAGAGCTAACGCTCTTGCTAATGAGCTGGAGGAATCCAGAACCCTTCTCGAACAAGCAGACCGAGCGAGACGAGCCGCGGAACAAGAACTTAGTGACGCCCACGAACAACTCAATGAACTTGCAGCACACAATGGATCTCTTGCTGCAGCCAAACGAAAACTGGAATCTGAGCTGCAAACACTTCATGTGACTTTTTAATTTTATAACCCAAGTCTTCTTGCCATTCTTACACTAAACATGCGTTTTTGTTTCTATTGATGTACAGTCGGATCTTGAAGAAATTTTGAACGAAGCCAGAAATTCGGAAGAGAAAGCCAAGAAAGCCATGGTTGACGCAGCTAGGTTAGCCGACGAGCTGAGAGCTGAGCAGGAGCATGCTCAAAACCAGGAGAAAGCAAGGAAAGCAATGGAGGCACAAATGAAAGAACTCCAGGTCCGACTTGAAGAGGCTGAAGCCAATGCATTGAAGGGTGGGAAGAAAATGATTGCCAAGCTCGAAGAACGTGTCAGAGGTCTGGAGCATGAGCTTGACAATGAGCAGCGTCGACATGCGGACGCGCAAAAGAATCTTCGAAAGAGTGAAAGGCGTATCAAAGAATTGGCTTTCCAGTCTGAGGAGGACCGTAAAAATCATGAGAGGATGCAAGATCTGGTAGAGAAATTGCAACAAAAGATCAAGACCTACAAGAGACAGATAGAAGAAGCAGTATGTACCAATTAGTCAATGAATTTTGCATTTAATTAGTGTTCACTTGTATGCTTTTTAATACGACTACTCTTATCATGGTGGCATTATAGGAAGAGATTGCTGCCCTTAACTTAGCCAAGTTCCGAAAAGCCCAACAAGAATTAGAAGAGGCAGAGGAGAGGTCAGACCTTGCTGAACAAGCCCTGAATAAGTTGCGTGCTCGGGGAGGACGGGCTGGATCCGCAGCCAGGGCCATGAGCCCAGCGGTAAGACTTTGATGACGGACTTGTGCTTAAATGACTGCGTCAGTATCATAAGACGTAAAAGCGGAACCCAAGATGCATAGAGTAACCATGCAACGCTTGCATTCAATTTAGTATACAGCGAAAGATTTACAAACGGGGTAAACATTTTCGAATGTAACTTGGAAATCGGAAAGACTCCCAAAAAGTTACGAACTGGAAATTGTCGTCAATACGCATTACCGCTTGGTTACGAAACATCCGACTAAAAATGCTTGGTTACACGATTGGGACTCCCAAGATTCACGCTTTGGAAAAAGGACCCCGTTTGGGCGTCATCTTACTAGAATCTAAATTGAAACGCACTGAATCCCTTTAGACATCTTGAGCGGAACCGTATATGATTTACAGAGATTTATTATTGTAATGCTACCCTAAGTGTCTCTGTGTGTATACATACATGTTACGTTACAATAATCATTTGATGTTACCGAATGGCCCACGTTGTTGGTTATCAGTGTAATATACTTAGGGTAATATTATTCAATGCAAAGGCTGAGAGGAAATGTGCAAATGTCGCAGCTACATATAAAAAACAACAATACTCATATTATGACATGCCAAAATGTTATATTATGTAGGTATAATTTTTATTTCTTTCAGCCTAAGCAAACACCTGGAAAACAAAAGGCCCACGAATATTAGGTTATTTCAATTTGTATAGCTAGATTTTACGCAATATTTTTCAGTAAGTGATTTTTGCTTCTCCATCAAATTCTTAAGTTAATGCTACCACCACAAATTACGGGCTGTGTGGAGGGCCAAATTATACTGACAACTATTACTATATATGTACCGGTTAAGGTTTCAGAGTAGACTTGAACTAGTGACTACTACTGGAATGAAAAAAATATAGAGAAATAACAACTTAATTATCAATCAGCAATTTCAGACAGGCTGGTCCTTTCGTGTGTTAAAGATTCGTTAATGTAGAAGACTTCTAATGAGACCTCAGTAAGGTGTAGAATATAGACTTAACTGCGATACCCATATAGTAGGATAAAATGTACTGTAGATATATAACTCGGTAACGGTATGATTTTTTTTCATGATCCTTCCAATCTTTCTTCGTTTCAGGTGAATTCCCGACCAGCTCCGAAAATTCCAACAGCATCGGACCTGATGCGGTCCTTTGAGCCATTTCACGAATCCGATGCTTAAATGAAAATCTTATGACAAAACATCATGGTTTTACTGCTTCATGAAGAAGAAATCATCAGTCAAATTAAAAAATAAAATATAATCAGTGAATTCAGCGAATTTTAAGAATAACATGTTTATATGCTCTTCTTGATTACGTTGCCTTACTGCTAAATATGAATTTTCATTTCAAATTGATTTGGACAAATTGTATATAACTATACTTCAATTCTGAATGCACACTGTATGCCAAATTTGTATCCTGCTATTCGAAAAATAAATCCTGTTACGGCTAGATTGATAAGGCTCATTAAAACATTCTGAATTATACAGTGTGCCTCACTACTTTCCTGATTGCGTTTAAACTGTGTTGTGTTGTCGCAATTTAAATTCATTGTGTATAATAGCATGAATTGGAAATAAAAATTGATGCAATAATGTGAAATACTTTTAACCTAAAGTCTAGTCAAATCACATTTTCCAATATATAATCCAAATCTTGCATACAGGTACTTACTGCTGGCATCTAGATAAAAGCAATCTTCATGAAATAACAAAATCAATAGACAACTTTTAATCATACGAATATTCAATAACCAATTAAACCTTGCTTGTGAATGATAAATTACATTTATTGCAGTCAATAAATCAACTACTTATATAGCACATTGAAATTTGTGTAAACTAGCGTTTCGATTTTGACGTATTTACACGTACAAACCCCATACGGCGCAAGGGGATCCCGCTAGAAGTTTACACACACCTCGGGCATCGCCGTATATATATTCACTACAAAATTATATTACATTAATACGCGACTCCAACCCTTAATCATGTCCTGCAAGAAATTTGGAGAGAAATCCCTGAGGCTTTGGTTCGATAGACTCTTTGAAGTACGACATTATGTGACCCTTTTGTTTCCAAATTTCTACCGTCTCTTTCAGCTCCATTTGTCCCTAAAAATGTAATAGCACATAATATTCTGAGTAAATACACACGTTTACTTCATCCTTAATCTCATCAAGTGGGACCTGCATTACGAGTTTACTTACTTTGATGACAAGCATATCAATGACTCGAATGTCCTGGACATGTCTATTCTTTTCAAACTCCTCACGAAGCTTTTTCCGACAATCTTCAATCGACTTGGGAATATCGTAGTCGAGTACTGCAAACAAAAACACACAATTGACACTTATCATTATTTCGTCAGTAATAGTCAGTATTATCTCAAAAAGGTAAAATACGCTCAACTTCCATCGTTTCGCGTTATCATTCATTCTATACAAAATTGTATTTCTTGCACACAAGATACGGACAATCGCTGTGACCTCCTGTCACCTCCTTCGATACCTAATATCGTGGTGACCCACGGTTCCAACTTACCGACATAAGGGACCTGACGGTACCAAGCCTTGTACAAATTGAGTACTCTCCTCCGAGCCTCAACTTTGTCCAGTGAGAGAAGCGGCTTCACTTGTCTAGCTGCGGACTTCACAATCGCCCCTGACGAAGCCATGGTGTTCCCAATAGGTCACCCTTCTTCGACTATAAGTAAAACCTGAAATTTGGAACCTGGAACAACAGACAGACCTTTTAATTCTTCACACCCATGGAAGAGATGTGAGTGCATTTGATGTCTTGTATTTGGCGGATGCATGCACGGAGGAGAATAATAATATCAGATCAGCTGTATACTCTTCATCGTGGTGAGAATGACGACGACGGCTTCATTTGTTTACATTTACATTTTTTAGCTGAAGCGGTGTAAACCTACCCTTTTGCCGGAAACACAACTTTGTAGTTAGATTTACAAATTCACATTTAAACCAGCCTGATAGACATTAAATTTGTAGTTATTTTTGGAACTCTGAAACAAAGTGTTAAACTTCCAACGAAGCAGTCACTGGACGAGTTTGAGTGACATGTCGGTGTAAAGTTTTTCTTGATATATTCATGTCGACATTCCAGCTTCCAGGAAAGAAGGGGACAGTTTGTCGTACGTGAGCCTTTTAATATTTATTAAGTATGTGAACCGTCTGGAGTTTAGTAATCCAACTAGAAATTTGAAGGGTTTATTTGTTTCGTTTTAGGTGCCGAGTTTTACCCAATTTATCCAGGACAAGTGAGGCATAAACGCCTCCGTATCCAGCCTACTGTGAGGGGTCACTTAAATAAGTCTGTAAGGCATAATGGAAGAGAGTCGAAGACTTTTGGAATCTCACCTTAACGAGTTCTTTGCTCCGGCGACAAGCAATGAGCGGAAACGTCAGATTGAAGTCGTGTTGGAGAACTTTTCCAAGCAGAATGGATCGTGGAAACAGGCGTTGTATTTTTTGTCCAACTCCCCGTCAAATCAGTATGTCATCATGTTCTGTCTGAGTGTCATTGAGAATACGATCAAGTGTAAGTGGCTCATGATGAGCAATGCCGAAAAGGAGGAACTGAAGACGACCATCCACACCTTTCTTACTCAGCATTCCCTCCCGTCTAGTCCGGTGAAGTGTCCGAGCTTTGTGAGGAACAAGATTATTAAGCTGCTGGTTGACGTTGGAAAGTTTTCGTGGCCTCAGTCGTATCCTGATTTTTTCTCAAATATATTGGCTGTAAGTAACTGAACGTTTTCGGAAAGGTTATTTATTTTATTGTACACTGCCTATCTTAAATGTTGTTTCTTCTACCTGTCAGATGAGTGCTAGTGAAGAGACTGTGGGAATAGGATTAATGTTCATCAAGACGATCTCAGAAGAGTTTCCAAACTGTAAAGGACGAAATCAGTACGTACAGAAAGGCTGAACTGAAGAGATTGCTGTTAGAACAAATGCCAGAGGTTTTCGAGCTTTTAAGACGTAAGAGATATCTGACACTATTTAAGCAATGTTGGCGGCGTTTCTCTTTCGCTATACACCCAACTAAATTTATTTATACACCCAAGCAATTTATATATGGTTTTAAAAACTAATTTTATAGAAATACTTGTATCTGGACTGAAACAGTACGCTTCGCGTTCACAAGAATTAGCTGGACAGTCTTCACAATCAGAAGACAGTTTATTTCCTACTCATTTGGATGACATTTTATAGCTTAACATTACAAACCATTACCAATCTATTTACGTGGATTCCGCTAGAAGGATACAAAGTTTCAAGACTCGTTCCATTTCCTGTGGATTTCATTTTAGCCATCTGCCAATACGCTCATGTAAGTACTGATTTTGTTTATATATGCATTTTAAAATTTGTAAATGTTATATGTGTGTATTTGACTAATTTAATGCTGATTATGTTGGAAACAGCGGTTCAAAGGAAACAGTCTAGGAGTTTTGGCATTGGGAGCTTTGAATGAACTTCTTTACAGAAAATTTATACCTAAGGAATTCGACGCACATATCGATGCAGTTGCGTCGTTTGTTGTGGAATTACTAAAAGATGTGTGCAGTAAATCCATCATCATGTCACTTCCACAGCAGTAAGGTCAACATGCCATTACACTGTATTGCAAGGTTGTCAATTTTTCTAACAGCAAAATACCATTACTTGTTTTAGGTATCTGGAAAAAGTGATCGAGCTTCTCTGCCTTGTAGCTAGTCACCATTTCTTTCGCTACGATGGCCCTTCTTCTAAGCATTTCGTCACATATCTTTTATCCTTTACATTTGAGCAGTGTGAAACAGTCTACTATTACGAATGCCTCGAAATTTGGGCAAGACTTTTAGATCATCTAAATGCGGGCGTGCTATTTGTTAACATTACCATGAATAGGGAGGATCTTGTGGAGTATTTTAAGCAGCCTATGCTTGATTTGGCAACAAAGATTGTTTTAAGTACACAGAAATTTGAAATTGAATCTGATGATACTTTTGAGACTGATGTAAGTAGGAATTTGCTTTTTAGCTACATCCCATACAATTATGAATCTGTGTTAAAAAACGTCTGTAAACTATTTCAGGAGGAAGAAGAGGAGACTGAAGCACCTAGTATAACCAGAAATATTGATATCCTTGTTAAAATTGGAGAATTACTTCCAACCGAGTCTCTAGAAGTTGTGGTAAGTATCTCACACAATACAATACAATGGTTTTGACAAACTGTTGACAATTTGTGGTATTTTTACTCTAGACATCTCTCTGGGCGGAATCCTGCAGATACTATGTTGGTTTAGCTAGTAGTCTTGATCCATCAAAGACCAGCATTACTATAGATGATGAAACGAATATTAAGCATTTTATTTTTATAATTCAACTGGTTGGCAGGTATAAGGATTATTATTATTATTATTATTATTATTAAGGATTAGTAGTAAGAAACACATTATTGTATGCTACAAGATGGTATTAACTAATTTTCAGATTGGCCAGCGTATTTTACCGCATCTTTGAGAATTTGTACGGG
>JAHZMW010000194.1:0-11878 GCA_027743745.1 Alloscopus bannaensis
GAAAACAAGTAATCTTCACTTCATCAAGTTTCGTTTTGCATGAGAGTTCACACACCCATTCTCCAGCGTCGCAAAACCGTACGTAATGTTAACTTCTAGCTAAAAATCAAGTGAAGTCTTCACTCACTCCGTCTTTTCTGGAATTTGATTAGACCTTGTGCTATCTTTATGGAGGGTGTACACATCGTAAAATATGGAAATGTCACCACCACCACCACATTCACACTTGCCAAATTGTCCAATCTATCGCATCATTACACATACACGAGCAACGACAATATTATATATATCGTATATTTAGTATTCTCTCAGCGTGTTACATTTTGCATCAGGGTCTAATAAGAGAGCGACAGACGAGAGAGACCATAAAATAAATACGAGTTACATGTAACGCGCTTGCTAGGCTCCTGTTTTTTCTGTGAAGGTTAGCAGCACTAAATTCTCTCTAACTGTCTGCACGGTTATCAGATCAGAAATATCCAAACACACACACACATGTCACCACACACAGCATCACAGCAGTACATCGTCCATTCTCTGAAGATGGACAGAACCTACAAGTCCATACAAATGTGAGGGAGAGAAGTAGCACCAAAAAAAAGAAGAGTAGTAAAAAACGCTAGTGTGAGAGACGAGTTGTGTGCGTCTGTGAGAAACTTCTTGCCTCGACGGTTGTGCCAAGCTTACTGACTGAAAAAAGCCGACTTGACAAGAACTTCACGAGAGCAGAACGGCATCATCATCATCATCTCGCTCTGCCACCATTTGCCATCGTAGAGCTGGTCTTTTTTGCACTTTTCTCTCCACTCTTCTTCTCGACCACCTTTTAGGAAGACCACTGCCATTTACTGACACATCCTTTGTCTCACTCGTTCTCGTCGTCCCAAACGCTGTTCGTACAGGGTTTCAGAGAGATGATCTCCTTCCCTTTGTGACATGGTGGTAGTGGTGACAGTATACACTTGTGGTCTTCAAATGTGAACCCTCTCTCCTATTGTCTCAAAGTTAAAGGGCGAAGAAGCAGGCCAAACAACACGACATTTATTGGCTTCACAGAGAGACGAAAAGAAGCGAAGAGACGAGACACAGAGTGGTTTTCAGGTCTTAGCTACTTTGCAATGGTCAAGAGAGATTGGGATTTTTGGAATACACATCACCAGTACAGAAATCAGAGATAAGCTCTATTTTTCCTTTTTTCGAGTGAGTTGACCATTTTTCCGCAAAAGATTTTGTCGTTCGCCATGCGAAGATGTGTACATTACAAGATGTATACATATAAACTTTTGCTTTCTCTCACATCGAATCAGAGAGAACTCTATCTGTGAACAAAGCTGCTGTTAGCTAGGTACAGAAGACACTCACTCTTATTTTTTGAGCCAGATGATCCTTGAAGCACAACGTACGTCATCCTATCCACCTTCTCTACCGATTTTTCACATATCATTTTCTTTCTCCTTGTATTTAAAGGACAAGTGTGTATGTGTGTGCTTTTTTGGATGTTCATGTGTTTTCTCAAGGATGGAATGATCCTCTCGCTCTCTTTTGGGATTCTTGATTCTCTCTTTCTTCTGGTTTGCTCAGGGTGGAAGTAAGCCAAGTGCGAAAAAATCCCCTGAAAAAAAGTCTCTTATGATATATGATCGGAGACGAAAGAGTAAATCAAGCGAGAGGGAGCGATACGCGAGAGAAGAAAAACACTGGAAATAAGGTCTCTCTGATTAGAAGATGGAGAGATGAGTAAGATGAACACAATTGAAGTGAATATATACATACATTCTTCATTNCTCATCTCTCTGATTAGAAGATCGAGAGATGAGTAAGATGAACACAATTGAAGTGAATATATACATACATTCTTCATTGAGTTTGAGAGAGGAATAAGAAGGAAGAAAAAACTTGCGAGAAATCGCATAACTACAGCTTAAAAAAGTAAGTTGAAAATGTACAAACGTATTTATCTAGTTGATCAACAAGATGTGAGCACACATTCATCCCACCCACACAGAAAAGTTTTATGAGAGGAAGAGTCTTCAACTCTAACTTCGCAAGATAAACTCTGAGGCTGGAACTACACGAATTTGAGCGCGATTGAGTGAGTACATTGTATTTTTTGGAGGAAGAGATATTCTCAGGTTAAATCGCTTCGAAAAGAGAACATGAGACGAGGAAATAGTTCACAGATAGCTTATATTTCGCGAATAGCAGAAGCACGAGAGCCATATTACTCGTATGTGCGAGTGGACTCAAAACGCGTTCAAAATGTTTGCAGATAATACCTAGTATGTGTACCTCGTAGAAAAAGTCAGTTGCTTGACAGTTTGTGCTTCTAAGGAGAAGAAATGAATTTGCGAAGCCGAAAAGGTATTCACTGATCCATACTTTACGTAACAGGAATTGTCAACAAAAGTCAAGTCAAGTAGTATAAAATTTACATAATTAGCTTCAGGAAGAACTAAGGTTACTAATGATAGCATGTCAGTTGACTGGTTTAAAGGTCTCAAACATCTAGCAAAATTCTTTTTAACCTTAATTGGAGGCACAAAATGAGAAACGAATTTACCAGTGCTGTCACATTCATAATGCAATTATCCAGGCGAAAAGAGTTCCACTTTCTCCTATGAAATGACATTCAAGTTTTCCATTTTCACCAGTGAATTTACCATGTAATGAAATCAGTGAATTTAATATGAAATTCTCACAGTTGTGTGCATTAAGGTAACACAATATTATTCAGCAGATGCGGGCAGAGAGCCGCATGATGCAGTGTGCGAATATTTATTGAATTTGGTGGAAATTGGTCAAATTCACTTTTACCTTCCAGTACTAACACGGCAGTGAATTTTTTGCTTTTAACAAAAAGGCTAGGCCCTAAAACAAAATGTGTGCACAGCCAAGAATAGCGTATGCTTCGCAAAAACACAACCCCGCTGACGTACGAACATTCTCACATGTGAAGGGAGATATGTATAGTTTAATAAAGTTCATGAAACTCAATTTTTTTTGCTAATTGCACCATCTGCCATGTGTATGAATCTGTGTTTTAGAATAATGCGCATAGTTTTCACTTTACTCGCATCTCCGTTGAAAGTTTGAAACCCACTTTCTCGGTGGAGAAAGACGAACGACAGCAGACACGTAAGACTACAAGCTTTTTTGAATTCATGCCGAATGAAAAACAGTCTTCATGTGACGTGAGAGTGTGTATTAGAAAGAGAGTGAGTACAAAAAAAAATAAAACAAGTTGTAAACGTGAGAAAGGAGCAATATTACATAAGTGTTCATCCGTTCCAAGCCATAATCAGTTGAAAAAGTTACGGAAAAGTAAGAGCTTTTCTCCGAAAAAATATGATCGACCACAAACAGAAAACATGATAAGTTCACGAAACCGGATATCACGCTTATGTCGCAATCTATCCCCAATATATGGAGAACTGGTGAAAATACAATAGAGTATGTGCATAATATACCCTATTGTCTCGCACTGTGATCATAAGAGATGGTATGAAACAAGAACAAGAGAAGAAAAGCAAAATAGAAAAGTGAATCGAATACAACACAATTCTCTGTCTTCTCTTTCATCAGACAAAAATGATGTCGGACATTGGAGTAACTTTAGTAGAATATCCACACGGAGCAAAAATCGGAATAGTGGAACACCCATTAAAAATGTGCGCTTTCGTAGTAACTCGAACATTACGAACATTCGATACTCAAATTCCAAGAGAGATATTTGTATCTACGTCCTCCGGCCAGGCCTCTTTCTCGCTTTTACTCGATTTCCACTATTATTCACATCTGTCTCCTTTTCTTTCAAGGAAAAACACATTCAGCGCAATATGTGAAGTCTCGCTCTCTGCGTTTACTTTATTTACTAGAATTACTCTCTGTGGACAAAACGCTTCTCCAGACATTTTGTGATTATTTCCGTTTGCACAGAATATAATATGTACACAGACCCGCTCCTCGTCCTATTTCCACGTCTTTCTGAATACGACGACGGAGAACTCGGAAGTGGGACAGAAGCGAATGTGTGGGGAAAGGTGCCATATTATTCTCCATGAGCATCATGTATACTAAAATGGAGTGAAAGAAAAAGGCGTATAAATGCAAGTGAAAGTCTTGAAGGTGACGTGACTGGAGTGGCAATTCCATGCAAATTAACTTGCCTTCTTAGGTCTCTTGCTCCGACTTCCCTTCATATCTTGTACATTCCAGATTGGTGGAGAATTTAAGAGGACATGACATGCCTATTATTACGTTTTTGTATTTGCACACACACATTTTTTTTCATGAGCCTCTTCAAACTTTGCGCAATGCAATATTCCTTTTCCGTTTTATGTACATAAATATTAACGCGAGCCAAAAGGAGAGTTCGTATCATCTCTTCTGGAAGAACTTATCATATTGACTAACGATTTTGTAATTGTAGTGTCCTTAATCTCGTAAAACGCAGTGCTTTCCTCTCGTTAACTGCATTGAATGGAAAGAAATGATGAAACCGTCTGCAGATTAGCATACACATATAGAATCATTTTGAGATTAACTAAAGATCGGTCGTATTGTTGCTGTATGACACAGAAAAATTTTTTCAACAAGGTTCACATCTTCGGCTTCCTCCCGGATTATTTATTTGGAGAGATGAGCAGAAAACGAACATTCCTGTCATTAAAGGAATTGACTTTTAAACAGCTCCCATGAACTACTTTACAACTTCTGAAGCTCATTCCAAATCCCAGTGAATTGCGTCATAATGTTATTGTCCATAAATATGATTTACAGAGGGATTGTATGTGTGTGCGTGCGCAATTCCTGGGCTAGAAACCATCTCTGACACAAACAGAATAAAACACGATGAGCCTCGCAGAAAAAGGATTGAACCATGCTCGCATACGGGATATAAAGGATCTCTGTACTTTTGTGCTTGAGAGACAAATGTGGAAACGAGTCATGAATGTAATGTTATAGACTAAATATAAATCTTTGTCTGATCGACTCCCTTCTCTCCACTCCAAAGCTTTTTCATTGGTATCAATAGGCTTAAAAATAGTGAATCGTGAGATTGAGAGAGAGAGACAGAAAGATGCTGGGAATGGGGGAAACGACTGGTTTTGATGGGATTCGCCTTTTCTGTTGCTGGTACAGAACGATGAGCGTCTTTTGTAATTATGATTCATGTTTCACACTTTTCAGTAACAGAGATAGCGCTGTTCTTTTCAGTTGTGCGCCATAAAGCCGTGGAAAATTGAACGCGGAGACAATAAACAATGTCTAAAGATCTTCTTTTCATAGTAGAGACATTTTTTGAGGGGAGAGCCATAGTAAATCTTCCCATTTTTACTACTGACTACGTGAACAACACAAATCACACAAATTGTGATTTTATGGGAATACCTACCTAATGCATAAACGACTCTTTATTGTATATCATTCTTTTTAATGTCCTCGATAAAGGCATTTATACACATACTACAACACTATATACGTAGGTATATATATACTTTATGAATAGATTTATTAGCGCATACAATTTCAAGGAGTTATCTAGGTAAGTGTGAACAGACACACGTATTTGTGCTAAATTGTGATATGTGTGAAGAGAAACAACCATAAATTGGCTTCGTCATTTTTGTCACATTACGCTTTAAAAGTGACAAATTCTTTCCTTCCGTGTACAATGCTGTCTTCCGCTATTCACGGTTACTTACAAGGTAAAATGCCATCTTGATTTTAATGAAACATCCAGGAACATATTACATATTATTCGTGATTGGATAGTTAGCGCAGATTGGACAGTTGACACAATTGAATAGGATTCACAACAAAGTGAATTTGTAATTTTAGCAGCAAACAATGCCATAGAATGTAAAGTTGAAGTAAAATGAAAAGAGGCAACGTTAAAGTAAATTAATTTCATAAGTCGTCCGCTCCATCTCTCCCGTAAATGGTAAGAAACACAAAGTTTTATGTAAATCAACGTCAGACGTCCAGAACGCTGCAATACATAATTATCCGTCGAGGAGACGTTTCCGGTTCCACTAATTTCTGGAGAAAGCGAAGGAGAAATGCATCTTGAAGATCTTTCCTTTACTGATGGAAAGCAGTTCTATTCGGACTGGATGAAAATTAGGAGCGTAAGGTACAAAGTACAACAAGGGGTAATATAAAAAGGCAATCTCTTATTCTCGCCACGTCCGCTATCAATATCACTTTCAGTCCAAACACTTCCACCTCCGCATACCACCGCCGGCACCTCCCATTTGAACACACGGAGAGTACCGGATGAGCGAAGGAAGAAAAGTGTTAGTGCGACACACTCAGGACACGACCTCCACAGGCAAAGCCATTAATGTGTCGGCGTGACTGCGACATACACTATGGGCATTAAATGGCAAGAAAGTGACCGACCAGGACAAAATCTATTTCCCTTCAAAAGAAACAACTACCAAACTCTTTACTCCACTTGCCCTGGGAAAAGTAATCAAAACAAAGTCATATACTCATCAAGCATTCTCCTCACACACTCCACAGGAAAAAAAAACAAGAAAAGGCAAAGAGATCTCATATCTCCTTTCCCCCAACCATGTGAACAGATATAAGGTTTAAATACGAAATGTTTTATACCATTCTAAATATTTGCCCGTCGTTTTTTATGTCGAGGTTCAAATTGAAATCGACGAAGAGCTATGCACATAAAGTTTTTGCCCGTTAAGAAACTTGTCTGGACAATTGAAAAGAACTGAGATGGTTTCTTCGAGCAACGTTTGCTCAGAGAGACAGACAGTCAGAGGGAGAAAGACGGGACGACGGGAGAAATCGACATTTCATGAAGAAGACAGATTTATCATTCAGCTCTCTCAACGTACATAAACAGACACGTGAATTATGTACTGACTTTCTCTCTCCTTTCGCCGACATGTTTGCATATGGGAAAAGGTTTTATTTCCGTAAATAAGGCAGTGTTTGGAAGTATATAAACTCCCAAAATCCCGAGGCATATATAACTTACACATGAAAGTGACAACGAACGCCTTTTCCAGTCTTGAACGTAGAGAGTGCACAGTAAGAAAGTAGCAAGCAGGAGAGAGAGAGAGTGAGAGAGAAGAAAAAAAGAAAGAAAATAAATTACGCTTGACTTAAGCTGCTGCGCTTGTCAGCTTTAAAGATCCTCCATGTATATATGGCAGATACTGCTGAAGGAATTTCGCGTTCGTTCGTGTCTTAAATTCTACACGGTGAAACGTTTCTAAAATGAAATTTTTCATTCTTCACGACACAAGGTTGCACATGCTGAATAATAAAATCCGTTTTCTTTGCTTTTCTTTTCGAGCTGGAAAAAATGATCTTATACGCATGTATTTTTCTTGAGTACAAGAGTAGTAAATTATTGTGTTCGAAAAAGGTGTGCTCCAGGAAAAGGTTTTGTTTACCCCGTTTCAGAGAAAAAGGATGCACACTTGTTCAAAAGTAACCCGTTTCCTATGTGCCAGCGTGCTTTCATAGAAAAGGAAAATGAGAGCCTTCTTCTGTATGCATACGATACTTATCGTTGAAGGAGAGCTGTGAAGAAAATCCCATTTGATGGACGGCCAAAGGAAAGTGTAGGATATTATGAGTGATGTATTTGAGCTCGGGTTATGCTCCTCCGAGAAAATATTAACCTGTCCGTGTCAGGATGACATGGATCCATTTTTCATCTAATTTTCATTCCCTCAGCCTTTGGAACTGTCTCAACTCACGAAAAACCTGGCTCATGTTGTGCAGAAAGTACGCATAAAGAGTTTTCACCATGTAAATTACATTGCACAGTCTGCCTGTGTGTGCAAGATGACGATGCCTCGGCTATGGTCACAACAGTTCGAAATGAGGAAATTGATCATGTTTGCCTGTTCCAAAGTTCAATCTACTCCTTGAGAACTAATCAGCCACAATCAACCGGACCTTCAGCATCTATTCTCCGTGTATTAAGTACCACATTCTGTATGTTGAGATTATGGCTTAAACGCAGTTCAAACTTACAACTTACTTGTTAGTTCTCTTAGTCACCTCCAAATAGTAAATCTCTGTGACACTCATTGTGAAGGAAGACATTGGAAAAGCCAATCAACAGAAACTCAGAGCATGCTCGATGCAGTGCTTCCGAAACTAAGGCTTACCAAAGTTCGTATTACAAAAATTACAACCCAAAAAGCCTTACCTGGCTTTTGTCGGAGGTTGCAGGCCTCCCCAAATCCTTCTTTGTCTCCCACCTCCTTCTCCTTGGGGAAGTTGAGGGCAGGCAAGTGAGCTTTCACCTTTGGCCAAATAATAATCACCGTGCCTGAACATAGTTAATTGACTTTTGACCACACACAACTGACACAGATCCAGTCAACTGAAAAATAATCATCATCACGTTCTTCCTTCCAGCACCAAAAATTTCGGGAAATGTCACAAATATGCTTTCCTGAGCTTTGTCACTGAGGTGGATTATCATCGGACAGGAAGAAATAAGGAAGACTCTTCTTATTTGTGGAAGTTGTAGAAACAACATGAACAATAAGATGAACTGTCGATTTCATTTTGAATAATAGTTGAATTGCACCCGATCTTTCTCGCAAACGCGTATTTATTCGCAACTACTGCTGCTCTGCTGATACAGGAAGAAAAAGTGTTTTCATTTTTTCCCACACCAAGAAAACAACTTTCCTCGAAAGCCTGCTCGTCCACTTCCGACGTTTTTCCTACGGTAGTGGTGGTAGTGGCGACGTGAGTTGGAATGCGGAATGCGGTATTCCACAACTCTCAACCCAAGCAAGTGTTCCAAAGCATAAAAAATCTCCTTCTTATATACGCATACAATATAGATCCCAACAAAACTTAATTGCTCATAGCTAATCCGCTGTGCGATACTCCCACTTACAAGCTTCAGGAATAATTATGTGAAATACTCTCCGGCAAAAATCCGTACCTTTGTGTTTAGCACTTACAGCATGTAAATCTGTACTTTATACATATTTGCATGTCACAATTGCTCAGATATTCATGACCTTTTTATGTGACAAAAACTAATAAAAGTCACGCCACCGTGACTTTGTGCTAACAAAAAATGTGCGTGCCTGGGGGGTGGCGTCAACTTACTTCACTATATGCAATCTTGTCAACTAATCATGCTAATAATACATGAATACAGGTACATTCCAGCTTTGTAGCTCGGAAAAGTCACTCTCCAACTTAAAAGGAGGTGGCTGGCAAGGCTTGAGCTTAAAGCGTTTAAGTCGCTGTTGTGGTAAAAGAGTTTCCACGACATAACTTGACTGCCTTTGTTAAGACAGACATGAGCAGGTGAATGAGATACATATTACCAGCAAACCTAACGCCAGGTTTGCAAGCAATGCAATGTAATAAGCCACAGTTTGGTATATAAAAGTTTTTTTGCATGTCATGCGGCATGACTCAAGGTGAATTGTACTCTTGCATGTTGGTTCGGACTTTCAGAGCCCGTCCACCTACAGTTTTCTAGGCACGGGTTTGGTTTTTGACAGTCCCATGTTGTATTTGTCCAGAGCAGCTGTCCAGCACGGTCATATTTTGCTGGAATGTTAATCTGACCCATACGTGGTTCTGCAACTAGTTACCGTACGTACAAATAACGTCTGAGAAGATGTCTGGCGAGCCTGCGAAGAATCAGCAGACCCATTTTTGCTCTCGCGAGTTCCTCGCGTCGGCCCTTAAAGAACATGACAGCAATTTGACGTTGCTGGAAATCCAGCTAAACAAAGAGGGCACTTATGCAGGTGACAATTATATGTCGACCATCTACACACTGAAGCTGACAGTGAAAACTGAGGAAGATGGTGATAACGGGGGGAAGGAGACGCCAAGGGCGATGCCCGTGGTTCTCAAAGCCCTGCCAACGAATCCGCCCATGCTCAAATACATCAGAGAGCTGAAAGCTTTCGAAAAGGAGGTTACCATGTTCAAGGCAGTGTTTCCCGAGTTGTGCGGAAATGTTCCGTTTGACTCGTTGCCCAAATTCGTGTATGCTCATTGCAATGATAAGGATGCTTGCGTAATCATGGAAGACTTGAAAATTTCCGGGTACTTAAAAATACATGGCTGAAATATGCCTACCATGAGAATTTTCTATACAATCATTTATGAATACAATTTTCTGGTTAACAATGAATTGTCTGTTTCTAGCTACAAAATGGCAGATCGCATTAAAGGCTTAGACTTTGACCATGCCAAGTTGGCTGTGACTGTAAGACCCCCTCTCCAGTTTCTTCTTGTATTGAAAAACACGCTTTGTTAAGGCATTTTATTATAAAAGGAAATGGCAAAGTTTCATGGACTCTCATTCATCAAATTTCGAGGAGATGGGCACAAGATATTGGACTCCTACCCAAATCTAGTCGACAAGTTTTGGGTGAGCCCTGACCAAGTCTCTGAGCGCAACAAGACTTTCATCAGCGGCCAGGTTTTGAAACAAAATTAATGTCCGAAATAACATGAGATATAAATAATTACTAAATATATATCAGTGGATCCATTGCATCAATATAGCTTGCAGGAGTAAAAAAAGTGATGGAAGAAGAGGGAGAAGGGCACGTGATATCCAGAATTGAAAGACAATTTCAAGACGTTTTTCCGAGAATGCACAGACTCGCCAGCGTGCCTCAAAGATTCCCTGCTGTCGTGAATATGGGCGATTGTTGGACCAATAACATGATGTTCAAATATGGTGAAAATGGTAAGCCAAACCTGTTCATTGAAAATGAATGACTAATCCCACATAACATAACCTTGAACCTAGCTAAGCCACTAATTCACGTGATATTTCAGGAAAAGCTACAGAAATAAAATTTTTGGACTTTCAGTTGGCCAGGGTATAATATCGTACTGTATTAATTAAATTCAGAAATTTTGCATTTCGCATATTGTCACTATATGATGCTATTGAATGATAAGGTGACCTCCAGGTGCAGTGATTTGACCTACCTGCTGTACACCAGCCTTGCACTACCAGTTCTCAATGAAAGATTTCAAGACCTTGTTCAAGTGTACCACGACGCCTTCACCACGTTTGTCACGGCGCATGGAGGTCCCGAGCTACTGTCGTTTCGAGGAGAGGAACTATCCTGGGAATACCTCAATATCGAGCTGGAACACTACCGAAGTCATGGGACCACCTTATCTTTGATTTACACCCCACTGATGCTTGCCTCCTTCGAGTCGGTGCCAGACATGAATACAGTGCAGGGCAAAGACTTGGAAAACATGGGCAATGATGAGAGTAGCGACTTTGCAGTCGTATGGAAGGGTGAAGCGGTGCGGAAGAAGCTGATTGCTGTGGCGTCAGGTCATCTGCCGATGTGCTTCAAGCCAGCTCAACCGTCAGCGTCGACGTGATTGTTTTGTCGTTCAAGTAGAGTGTCCCTCTCTGTGTCATACCTGCGAGCTGATGCAACAAAAGTGGAATGCGTGCGTAACCGTAAGATGAGTCCTTTGCTAAAGATGACAAATCAACATATGCAATAAAGTATTATTTTTTAAAAACCAAGTGCTTGTACTTCCTGGATTCGATTCGTGAGAAGCAGCGGTTAAGAACAGAGAAGGATCGTAATCGTAATATTCTGCAGACATTCATTTACAAAAAAAACAAATTTCTCACGCTCACGTCTACATTTTGGTGTAAATACAAATATTTAAACCATTTCTACACCGATTTCGCCTCAGTTTATGCATGATTAAGTACGATTTGAGTGGACTGTGTGTGTGACAGTCCTGCTGGGACTACGCATTTTAAGCTCTTGGTTACGATCAGATAAAACTTTTATCATAAAAGAGAAGGCACACATGCGGAACTTTTCAAGACATACTGACGACGACGATGATGATG
>JAHZMW010000195.1:0-22910 GCA_027743745.1 Alloscopus bannaensis
GGTTGACAGGTGACAGGATTGTCAAAAGAGTAGACAGGTTATCACTCGCTTCAGGGTGTGAAAGTCGTCACAATGGCTGCAAAAAATGAGGGTAAGTCGGTTATAAAGTTGTAACGGTTTTTTAAATATTCGCTGTGACACACGCGACTTTAATTTTTAGCTTTGATGTTGGAATTCTAATCGGATATTATTTCTGGTTTCAGAAGGAGCAGAATTCAGTACTGCGACCACCGGGGTTTACCTGTCGGCAATTCGTAGACTACCAGAGGTAAGCAGTTGTAATCAGTTGTAAGTCGCTGAACAAATGACATGTTGTGGACATAATTGAGGACTGTTTGATTTTCAGCAATCGGCCACGACCATCAGGTTTTTCGAGAAAAGTGGTGACAGCGACTCCTACATGGTATTTGGGAAAGACGCCGTGTTCGCCGCGGAGGAAGTGTATCAGACAACTGCCGTCATTAAGACTTTTGGAAGTGGGCCGAACAAACTGGAATGCGTCACCATCAACCGAACCAACTTTGAGAGCTGGGTGCGAACGTTGCTTCTTATAAAATTGTACAGGGTTGAGGTGTACGTGAATGAGTCCACGACGAAGGGAAGAATTGACTGGACACCGCTGTACAAAGGATCTCCAGGGAATTTGACTCAGTTTGAGGATTTGCTCTTTGCCAATAGTGAGGTCACTGTGAACAATGGAGTGCTCGGAGTTCGCATCACGTACACGGATAAGAATAAAAACGTTGGACTCGCATTCGTGAATATGAACGAGTGGCAGATTCACTTGGTTGAATTTTTGGATAACGACGCGCTCACAAATTTTGAGTCTGCTTTGGTTCAGCTCTCTCCGAAAGAAGCGGTTATCCCTGTGTCTTCAGCTCACCCTGCGGATGTCTTGACATTGAAGAAGATTTTAGAACGAAATGGGGTGGTAGTCAATGAAAAGAAGGTGTCTGATTTTGATGCGAAGGATCTACAGCAAGATTTGGGCAAGTTGCTGAAACACAAGAAGGGTGAGGAGCGGAATGTGACGGCGATTCCGGAGCTAGAAAAAACTGTGGCGTGTTCGTCCCTTTGTGGAGTTATAAAATATCTTGAGGTATTTACAGAATAGAATGTCTAATGAATTCTATCCATTAACACACTAGACAAAACTAATTTTCTGTACAGCTCTTATCCGGAGATACATACCTTCATCAGTTTAGACTGAAACCGTTCGATTATGGTCTCTACGCGAAAATGGATGCTGCTGCTTGTCGTGCGCTACATTTAATTCAAAACAGTTTAGAACAAAATTCCAGAAATGAGACAACGCTCTACTCCGTTATCGATAAATGTAAAACCGCTCAGGTATAATATAGGGGAAAAAAAATGAAATTATTATTACTGTATTTCTTTTAGATGAAACTCATGTTTTCTTTGTAATTTTTTTTCAAAGGGCAAGCGGCTTCTTTCTCAGTATTTAAGGCAGCCACTGCTTGATAAAGATAAACTAGAGGAGAGACTCGATATTGTGGAGATACTAGTTGAAGATGTCGTGCTCCGCCAATCGCTGTACGAGGATCATTTAAGACGAGTTCCCGATTGTCAGATGCTATCGCGAAAGTTATTGAAGAAAAGAGCGACTTTGCAGGACTGTTTCAGGTTTGACTGTATGTCTTTTTTTCAACTTTAGATTTTTGGAGAGGAGCTTACTAATGCAGCGTAATTTACAGGGGCTACTTGTATATCTCGAAGCTGTCGAATTTGCTGAACGATCTTGAAGCACACGACGGTCCCAAGAAACATGTTTTGAATTCATGCTTTACGGACCCGTTCAAATGTTTAATTAATGACTGCGATAAGTTTTCTGAAATGGTCAGCACTACTCTCGATATGGAAATGGCAGAGAAGGGCGAGTTCGTTGTTAGACCTGACATTCATGAAGATCTCCAAAGTATGTGTTAATTGGATTTATCTGCTTTCTTATTTGTTAGGTTACGGTTAAAGTTCAACAGTTAAACTAAACGCTTAAAAACTTTTTAACCAGAATTGCGTACGGCAATGAATGATATTGAAAAAAAGATGGCTGATGAAACATACTCGGTTGCGCGTAAGCTCGGCCTTGAAGCCAGTAAAACTCTGAAGTTGGAATCAAACAGTCAAACTGGATACTTTTTTCGCGTTACGTTGAAGGTATGTGAGCTTCAAAATGAAGACCACTGTTTAATAGTTACTTTTGGGGGTTTTTCAGCCTGAGGTTTGGTTACGTTACTAAAGACAAGTTAAATGTACTCTATGTTATAGGATGAAAAGTTAATACGGAATAATTCTTCGTACATACTAGTCAGCTCGACTAAGGGCGGTGCTGCTTTCAAAAACTCTGAACTTGACTTCCTAAGTGACCAGTTCATCCGAAAGCGTCTTCAATATGAAAATGAGCAAAAAGGCATTGTTCAGGAGATACTGGAAGTTGCCGGTAATAAACTCAATATTAATTTACTCTTTCATTTTTTTAGTAAATAAAATGTTGACATTTATTTTACGAAATGCAGCTGGGTATGCCGCTTGCTTCGAACAACTTGGAAATCTTGCCTCCCACCTGGATGTCTTAACGAACTTTGCCATAGTCTCTGCAAATTCTCCCTCTCCATTTGTCCGTCCTATACTGCACCCAACTGGTACAGGAATCTTGAAGTTCGAAGGCCTACGACATCCCTGTGTTGAAATGCAGCCAAATGTGAATTTCATTCCTAATGATATACAATTTAACAAAGGTACGCAATAGAGTACTTACATTAATTGATTAATTTGTCGTTCGATTGGAATTAATAAGTTTAAGTAGTGTTCTCTTAAGCATACTTTTATTTTGTAGAAAATTGTATGAGGTTATTATAAACACGTCACAATTTTTGAAAGTGAAAAATTTTGTTCGATGTGGACTCGCGAAAGGAAAGGTATTTTTTGGTTTTAATCAAAACAGGTTTCAATTGTTGATGGAATATTCGCTCGAGTTGGAGCTGGCGACTGTTTAACGAAGGGTGTTTCAACTTTTATGGCTGAGATGATTGAGACTTCATTTATCTTGCGGGTATTGATAATATTAAACTTATTATATATCCCCATCGAGTATAGGAGACACAGTGGTCGCCTAAATTTTACTTTGCTTTTTTCTTTGACTTTATAGACCGCCACATCGAACACGCTTGTTTTAATTGACGAACTCGGAAGAGGAACGTCAACATACGACGGCTTTGGGCTGTGCTGGGCAATTTCTGAGTAAGGTTACTCTGAAAAACTGGTCGAATGAATACGCTAATTACAGTCTAATTTTATGTTATGTGTAAACTATTTTTGACTAGGCACCTAGCCAAGAAGATAGGTTGTTATTGCATTTTAGCAACTCATTTTCATGAACTGACATCATTATCTAATGAAGCAAAAAACGTCGTGAATGTGCACTTTTCTGCCGTTGCTGACGAATCTGGTCTTACAATGTTGTACAAACTCGGAAACGGTCCATGTGACCGAAGTTTTGGGATTCATGTCACAGAAGTGACCAATTTTCCTCCTCATGTGATACAGGTAAAATAACAATGCCGTCAATCCACAGTGCTAATGTGGGGAAGGTATATATGTATGGTCTGCATATAATTTACACGCCTCATTTGTATCCTAGACTGCTCGAAATATGGCAAAAAGACTTGAGGATTTTGCTCAAGACGAAGACAAGGATGACGATGAAATTGCTGTGAAGCGTCGACAAGAAGAGAAAAAGGTAAGCTTCGGATTTGTCTCGAGTCTTCTCCTGGTATCATAATTAATTTTTCCTATGCCACGCTATGAATCGGAATATATAAAATAATATCAATGTATTTTTTTGCAGTTGGGATTAGAAAAAGTTCAAAAGTTTATGGCGTCTATTAAAGATCTCTACAACAAATACAAGGCCGCTTCGGACAGTGGTGAAATGAGTATTGAAGAAGCTGACCTCAATTTTCAAAAGGAATCTGAGATACTGTATAATGAAATTAATGAACAAGCCAACTTCAATCCTTATCTAAAACATCTTCTTGCGCAATCGACTATGAATCCTACTCCGTAGCTGCGACACTACAAGGTATTGAGTCATATCGAATTTTTAAAATAACGAGGTACAGAAGCCTTGTTTCAGGGTTTGTGCGGTTTGCCTATTCATCCTGAAGTTTTGTATGAATGGTCATTAAATAAATTTGGCCTTTTACTACTCCTTCCGTGGGTGTTGATTGCTGGCTAATTTTCTAACACTGTTTAGAGCAGTTTGATTGATCGGCCTAGTTTCCTTTTTGACGATTCAGGTTCTTCTGGTCATGTATATTTTAAAAGGCGGCACAAACGCAAGGTCGAAACTATCGCAAGCATCTTCAGCAGAGGCATATAATTTTGTACCTCTCATTTCTATTGTAGGGAATCACAGAGTTGAATTTACTCATCAATTGCTTATCAAGCTTTGAGACTGTTAAAGTCAGAGTCATTCAGTCCTTCAATTGTTTGCGAAGAGTTTATCTGAACAGCCCATCTTAAGCGGTTTGCTGACCATGGACTTTTTCTTTAATGTGTCAGCTTATAGCGTATTACACCCAACGATTCATTGCGATTGAATACCTTATTTATGGCATCATTCAGGTAAATTGAAGGTTGAACTTTTTGCATTCCCGAAAACTTCTCGTCTGAGAACATCTAAACACCCATTTTGTTTATTAAAACAATTTTTCACGCTTTCGCGGACACCTTTGTGCCACTAAACGTTGGGAAAAGTAGGTCGACCGATACCGACAAAAGTATTGAGGAAAAACGCCTCGACGGAAGGCATGAATCTCCTGAATAATGAAGGAAAACGAAAGCGTACTCCAGAGAATGGAAAGACAAAGACAGAAACACGCATTTGTGCCATGTTTACAAGAACATCAATCTAAAAGGAAAGCAGTTTTGTCCTCAGCCGTATCGTACTAAAACGGTGTTGTAAATCTGACTTGACTTTCTAAATAGCATTCTTGCTCAGAGGTGGAATCCACAACCACGACAAAAATCATTCAGATGCCTCAGTATAGACTGGCCAAATGTTATAAAATGCAGGTGTAGGTAAGTCAGTCGACATCGACTAACTTGACCACATGAACGCGGAGACTTTTCATGTTCCTTTGTTCTTGAAACGGATGGTAGTTGACTGGAAATAACATAAACGGTAGACGAGGCATGGAAAACATGTAGTTGCATTACTTTTCAGACTGTCTATATTCGGTTCGCTGCGTTCGCTCAAATAGAAGAGCCCCGTAGTTCCGTAGTATACGTCTTTTACGTAATTTGTTGTGAGGAAGGTTACTGCGGCAACGTTTCGCTCATATCTGTCATCTTGTGTTGTGGAGAAAGCAGCATTTTAGACAAAAAAATAAACACCAGTCCCTTTCTCGCCAATGTCACCAAATATTCCAAGAACGTCAATCTTCCCTGTGGACGTAAAGGTCGTTAGTCGGTAGATTTAGGGAGAATAACGCCCTGTAGATATCGAAGTGTCACCCTCCAGGCTATGCGAGGCGATTTTCCACTTTCTCTAACCAGAAAATTTTCAGGGTCTACTCAAAAATTATTCGTCATTTATGATGCGTGCTAAAATAATTTAAATGCGTTTTACATAGGAATTCAAACGAGGAAAACGGCATCCATAAGAACTTTCTCTTTGCTTGCTCGATATATGTAACTATGCTGAATGATATTTGGTGTAACCAAACATGGTCAACTTTCACCCAAACGCTGTGTGAAGAATATGTTATCCTTTCCGTATTTGTCCACATTCCCATACTACGTGAGGAACAATAAATGCAGCAAAAATAGCCGTCTTCTTGTCAAACGCTTTCCGCAGTAAGTGAAAGCCACATGTAGCACGCCTTTAGTATACGTTCAGCTCTGAGAACATAGCAGGGTCGAATGCAGTTCTACTAAATGTAGTTATAAATACAACATAATATAGAACATAACACGACTGAATGGAGAGACGTGAGGATAACTGCGAAGCGAATGCCTTCCAAGTTTTTAGTCGTCAGAGCTGAGTTCAGGGATTCAGAGCTGCTTTCTCTCAGTTCTCCTGTGACAGTCTACGTGTTCTTTAGTGACTCACTTGCGACGTTTTGTTTTCAATGTATTCCCAATGGTAAAAAGTGAAAGGACACAGCACTCATTTGATAAAATAACTTTCTCTCTGGTGAAAACTATTTGAGTAAATTTTAAGGTGAAAGCAAGCTTTGGTTGCTATCCCTGGGATCAATAATTTGAATAATTTTTTAAACGTAAAATCCGCATTTCTCCGGTAAACAAGCTGAATGTTGGACAGTTATCATATCGCCTCCGCGCAGTGTTGGGCACCTCAGAAAATGTCGGAACATGCCAACGGTGGCGGAAGCGCCACTTCGACGAACAGCAGGCAACGGGACATTAAGTCAGGGAGTAGTCGGCCTTTTTACGAGTTGCCTGCTCATATCAAGCCCTGCTCGAAAATCATTCAGGAGACGAGGATGCAGTTGAAGTACTCCTCGAAACTGGGAAACACCGAGATTCCGTTGGGAAACGCTTCCGGTTTCGTGGGACCCGGAGGCGACTACAATAACAGGGGTGGTGGCAGTGGTCACGTTGTTGAGCTCCCAAATATTCACAATGACTACAATAACAGGTACGGATCCGGCGGCGGGATCAGAGCGGTGGATACCAAACGACCGTTCACCCCGAGGGATAGTGTGAGCCTATGGGGTGTCTCTGCGAGGAAGCGACCTCCGAGTGCCATCACGTAAGTCGATTATATTCCTCAACTCGATTTTATTATTCTATGCATTTTCCCGTTCTTTATGAATGAGAACCCAGCTAAATATATTTTGTTTTGTTTCTTTTTCAAATAGGTTATCAAGACTGACGATTGATGAGACGGACGAAGCCGCCACAGCCCTCCTCCAAAATGGATCCCACCCCCCTGGTGAAAGTAACAATGCACAGACTGGAAAGTTTCAAGGAGTGCCAAAGTCATCGCTAGGAAAGATTCCCAAGCTTCATTCCCCACCTCGAACCAGCTACAGCTTGGACTCCGCTGGTGACATCCTTGGAGGGCTGAACGTCGCCCCTTCATCGTCATCAGGAGAAGGAGAAAGGGGTGTGGAGAAGACGAGGAAACAGTTGAAATCTCTCTCGCTGCAACAAGGTAAGCGTACATTCCACGTTTTATTGATAAGTTTAGGTGAAAGCTCTCCTGGGAGGGCTGCATTTTGTCTTTCTGTCACTCACTAAATTGCATGCTCAATCATTCTTGCCACATGTCAACTCGTTGGCAATTTCAACAAAAAGGCCGACCTGTCAGTAGCTAATTTTTTGCGAGCCAAGGTTTAGCACTTTTCATAATATTGTATTTTTAGAAAAAGTCACTGTTTTGTAATAAGAGACGTGCCATTTGGTTTAGCCCATAAAATCATTACTTCCGTCCACTTTTACTTACATCGAACAAGGACACTTGTAATTCGACTTGATTATAAATGACCGAAAATTTACCCCTTTTGCGAAAAATACTATATCTCCAAAGCTCATACCATGAGGAAGTAAGTGATTGTTCGGGAAAATTGGGAAGCATTTTAGGTTTTTCCTCTAGATTGAGTTCCGTTGAATAATAGGTTTCACTAGGACTAAACGAGATACTCGGGTAGAAGCTCATTTCTCTTTTATGATCTCGCATCATGCAACTTTCTTTTGCTTTCACCATTCACTCTAATACATAAATATGTATAGTAACACTGCAGGATGAGTGGTGTTCCAAACGCGTAGTATGAAAGGTTTACTATTTGATTGAGTGATTTTCAGAGTGCATTTACCCTCATTTAATAGTACTACGTATTATAAGCGTGGTGAACTCGATGAGTTTCGGTATAATTCTTATTCATTGTCTTGTGTCCACACGTGCATCATTTATGCTCAGAAGATATTATTTATACTTCTAGATGTGAGGATTGTTTGCCAATAAATAAAGTCAAGAAATCCGCATCATGCTTCCGAAAGTTCAGAGGGAAAATACTTTCACTCTGTGACCTACACACATACAGTCAGAAAAAATGCACTCGAAAATGAAGAGGCGTGTGCGCACCTTGTATAAACTAACAATTTCCTCTGTACTTTTTGCTTGTTCTAAAGTACAGGGTTGAACGTTTCGTGCTTCACTTTTAATCGACACTCAATGTCAATGGAAGCGAGTGGCCACACACGTACACACTGTTTTCTCTAGAAAAGTAGCTTATTCTCTCGTTTATTCCTCCTCATCCATGCATTGGCTTTGTTTACTTGTATAAAGCTATTTCTGAAATGTTTTGTGTAGATTGTTCTCGCAGCAGAATAATTTGACTACAAAAATGTGCAGGAGTGCAGAGAAAGCATGAGGAATGAGTTGATGCCAGAATGAAATGGTAACGACCTGGTGAAAGTGGTGAATGGCTGGGGAAAATGTCTCTCTTGCTTCGGTGCGATGTTTTAGATAGAGAGATCGTTGCGGGCATTGGCTGTCTACCTGAAATTGGCAGTTTATCGCTGAAAGCATTATTGGTAGGCACGTGGAGTTCAGGTTGAATGACTATGTTTAATGTGAGTCTCTGAGAGAAAGGAGTGGTTTTGTAGTGGAGTATTGTATGAATTTTTGTAATGCATTGGAATTTCTCATCCTTCTACTTTCACAGGAGAAAGTGAAAGTCGGACATTTAGACATTACAAATGTGGCACATATTATTACAATGTACATTGCTTTGAGAATTTAAAGTCACACTGTAAAAAAGGAAATTAGGGCGTATTTCTAAATTGAGGCGTTTATCGCCGGGTTCAGTACAAGGACTTGCATAACATGAATTACATGAATTATCTCATCATCTCGTAATGGAAAGCGATTTCTCGACTTTAAAAATGCATACATTCGATTACATGACTCAATTGATTTTTTGCTAACAAATAAGACGCGTTTTCCGCATGTACATTGAGTTTTTTTTATGTAGATATAGTAAAATTGACTTTTTTTCTTTTCAGAGCGCTCCACTTCTTTGGACATCGAAGCGATGAGGAAGGATGCAAAAGAAAGTAATGACGGGGTTACCGTCGGCAGTCTGCGCAACCATTCGAATGTGGGTCTCCACCATCAGCATGAAATTTTGGAGAAGGAGTACTACAACAATAATCGTGAGAAACCAGACTTTTCACAGCGACACGATGTTGATGATGATGACATCCAAGGAACTTCCCAAATCATGAGAGATGGACGCTTTCCAAGAAATGAGTTGACAACACCTGCCACAACGACGACGCTACCTTTCAGTAGCACAGAGCGTGATCCATACGAAGCTATTGATTGCTTGGAAGTTGGAATCACGTGCTTGCAGACATTAGTCGCGGATTTCGCAACAACGACAGGTACAAAAGCAATATGTGCCTAATGTGCTTTTTCTGCTTTCTCCATCGTAAACACAACCACGAAAGCCTTTTTATTATAATTACGATTAATTCAATATGACACTATGTAGGCATAACATGTTTGATTTATAGTTAATTATATGCGAATGTTGAATTTATGTCTTCGGCATGGCTGTCTGTTTTTGCCCTAATTATCCAATGAATGCTAACATGTTGACTTTACAGACAAATCCATGCGGTCGGATGTCATTGCTGTTCTGAAGAAGATACGCTCGTTCATTAACGACGTGCACAAGTCGCCGCAGCTGAAGACGAAGTTGTTGAGAGTGATATTCAAACTTGTTGAGAGAAATCAGACTGACGAAGATATACTGTTTTGGGCTTCGTTTGTTCTTCTCCATGTAAGTCGTCACATAATGGACTCATACTGCGCCATAATGAGAACGAGTAGCACTCGCTGTTATGCTAAATGATTACTGAGCAATGGTGAAAGTCTGCTTTCACCTATAGAATTATATTCTGGATGACTAACCTCGTGTCAGTTTAAAATTATTGACTCGATGCGATTTTTAATTGAAAGTTACGCAACCCGATTGATTGGTAGGGTTTACCTCTTATGAAAGATTATTCTAAATATTTTAATGTGTGCTTTCACAGTGCAACATCGTCGGGAACAACCTCACCACCATTTTCAAGATGGTCTTTAAAGCAAGTCGATCCAAGGAGTATTGGGGTATCATTAAACAAACTGAGTATCTTGGTAAGTCCTTTTCCTACCACCTTTCACGTCAAAGTCTCGCCATTTCTCGATAATAATTAGGTATCTATTTTTAGCAATATATGTATACCTATCATGTTTATATACCAAATTGCAAAAAAAAAAGATTTCATGACAAATGCGAAAGTTGCGGCGAAAGAGTCCTTGCCTCCGAGGATTGCGTTGAGCAAATGACAGATCAATGACATGTGTGAGGTAAATTTGCTGATTTGTGCAGCCACGATTTCTCTCCACCTTTCACTCACGAGTTTCTCGCATTCTTTTTCCAGTGCGGTTTCTTTTAGACATTGGCACACTTTTTTACAGTAATCTGCGAAAGGAAACATTTCAGCTTGTTACGTACTTCACTCGAAGGCTTCGAGGAAGAAAAAGTACATGTGGAGAAAGCACGCAAAGGGGTTGCGCGTGTATGCGTGCCCTTCATGAAATCATGCAGTTGTTAAAAGCGCCCTTGCAAACACTTTGACTTGCCCCTGTGCCAGTCAAATGGGAAGATTGATCTTGTCTTCAATTCATTGGTAAAGGGCAGAGTAAAACGCTTTCATGTCAAGATTTCATAGTTTTCATTGATCCTAGGAATAAAAATTATGTCACTTTTTTAACCAAATTACGAATACTATTAGACTGGAAGCTTATACGTTTAGAAAGCCTTTTTGGTGTCGCTGTTTCAAAATGATGGCTAATGACTTTTCTTCTTTCGAGGGAATACCAATAAGCTAATGGCTTTCCTCATTAAACTCGTCAATACTGTAGTTTCATATATTTGGCAATTCCGGCATGCTTGCTTGGTCAAATGACCATCAAAAGCTGATGACGACGGAAAAGGGAAAGCAGGTGAAGTGAGTCTTTTGAGTTTGTACTCTGGAGTTATATTGCGTGTGACAGACTTTCTTTTCAGGCTTTTTGAGAGCAAGCAGTGTTACGCCATTATGTTATGGTGTTCTCAAACTATTATGCTAACTAGGGAAATTATTAGAAAGTAATGACAGAGTTCTATATTAGCTGCACGAAATGAGTGAGCAAACAATTCGGAATGGGTTTCAGAAAGTTGTCCTTTTGTGCAAAGACATGAATGATATGTATTGAGAGCAATGAAAGGGTAATCTGAGGAAAACAGTCAAGGCTGCGTAGACATAGTATTTCTCTGATTCGTCAATTAAAGTGAAACTAATGTGCTCTAGTTTCTCATGTGAAACAATGTCAAACAAACAGGAACATAATGAGTACCTAATCAAAACGAAATAATAATCCAAACAAAATATACCATGAAATTGTGTCCTCTTATGTAACAGACGTCCTGATGGGATCCTTTGCTCAAGTCTGCCCCAAAACTCAAACCGAGACGATGATATACGGGTACGGCACGCTGAAATTCATTTGTATGGACACGCCCGTCCTGCATCGGTGCATTGAACTAAACCTTGTGCCGATTATGACGATGCATTTAAGAATTTTGAATAATGAGGTACAATCTACAAGCTACAAGCAAGTATATCGATGACATATAACGTGTGTCCTCATTGTACAAAACTTGTCAAACTTTCTCCACGTAGGTATCGACAATGCGAGACGTACCCGAGAGCATTTACAACGGGACATTCCAGTTGACATCAATTTTGCGAAGTGTGGTCGGCGAAGACAGCAGCATACTCGACATGGTCGTGAGAAGTGGGCTTCTCGAAGAGCTCTGCAACTCCCTTCAGTGGACAATGGCGGATATTGACGTGGTCTCCAACATCGTGCGGATACTCAGGTGAATCATTTATTTATTAGGTTTTCTTTCGATGGAGAAAAGTACATAGCTCATATTCTTCCACTGCTTTCACCCACATAATATCGAGCATTTAACGACGTATTATACCTCAAGTTTATGTATGGTCATCATTACGATTCGTGGCTCGAAATGCTTTAGTCTGATGATACATTCGATCTGAAGAGCGGAATTTCTGAGCATTTACACACACCATAAAAATTTCCCATGCATATTCCTTTGATAATTGTATAGCTCCATGCACTTCACATGTTTGTAACATTTTTGGGGTGGACCTCTCACGATGACATGAGTAAACACGATACGATGATTCTTGAATAAAACATGTCCAAAGGAAGTTGTAGTGTTGTATTGGTGAAAGCACCGGACAAAGTTTGGATGTTCCACATAACATTTGTGTAAATGCTTGCAACTTCAGTCCTATTTTGGAACATGTGCCAAAACGTATGAAATTGACAATCTGTAGATTTGTGAAAACAACTTTGATGCGTCATGCTCCGCTACGGTGTTGTCGTTATCGCTCACTGCGTGACAGATAACCTTCATGAAATTTTAGTATTTGGAGAGGCGTGCCAAAGCCGGAAACTATGTCACTGCCCCCTTTTCATATTTTCTGTCAAACTTTTTCTTCACTTTTCTCGCCAACTTTTGCGGCCACCTACATATCGCACCTCAAATATACATGTTCCAAATGAATGGTTCGGTGTGTCAACCACTTTGACCTGCAAAAAGATTTCCTCTCGAAATGATTCTAGATTTGTATAGTTCGCAGTGGGAGGCCCATTTGTACGTATTATTGTATTATTGTTTTTGTCTTTCAGCGTGATTTCAATGGATGACATGTGCTGCCAAGTGATATCACGAAACGATCACTTTCTCGAAGCGATTGTCCGCGTTCTCAAACTCTGGATGAGCAAGGATGATGTGATGGTCCGGGTGACATACTGCTTAGGCAATTTATTCGCGAAATCCGATGACATGCGAGTCAAGGTAAAAAAGAAAGCATTTTTTTCCGTTGTGGTTTACCCCCTGAAAGATTCATGCCTTTCAGACATTCGTCGTTGTTGAGTGTAGGCATGCATATTTAGGACAGTGATGGACAATAGAAAACACTTTTCAAGTGGATAGTAAACATATTTTATGCTCCGATTATTTATTCCCTCAAAAAGAAATGCTTGCACACCTGTGCATATAGGAAAAGTCGTACTTTCTCCTGTGTTGACACATACATGACGAAAATTAGAGCGAGTTTCTCTCGAGAGATATAAAGATAAAGAGAATGGCAGAATTCTAAAGAAGAGAGGCGCGCATACAATATTTCAGAACAACATGCACTTCAGAAGGAGGGCAATGTTTCCAACCGATAACTAAAGCTTAATAGTAAAATATGTCGTTGTCGCTTCTAGCTGTTCGAGAGGCGAGAGACACTCCAGCTCGTTCTGAACTTAATATCGTTCCACGTGAAGAAGCCCACTCCAGTGTCGATGGATATATTGGTCAAGGTATGTGCACATATTTTCTGGGCCATACTTACAAATATATGAAACTCATCTATAATGTTGGACGCCTAGCTTTGGTGAAAGCGCACATACCTTTGGATATTTGCAATGACTATTTTCACGCTTTCATTCCATATAGCTTTGCGTAATTAGAAGCGCGACGTTTCACTTTAAAAAGGCTGGAGAGAAAGCTTTATGTGTAATTAATTGTTTTCTTTGTCTCCTCCTCCAGACTGTCCGTATAATAGCGAATTGGATTTTGAACCCGAGTATCGGCTGGGAGATATGTGACGACGAGCTCCTCTCCGAGCTCCTCTACTCAATCCATCCTAATGAATAATGTAACCGAGGAGCTCGTCCTTTGTGTGATATCCACCATGAACAATACAAGCTTTTACAAGGACTACAACGCTGTTGACGACTACACGTTGAGGACGGCGGAATGTGAGTGATTCGTTATTACGTGAGGATTTTATGCTCGGCAATTTAGAGAATTAAATTATTATGTAGCTACCTATGTCGTGTTATTAAGTAAAAATTTAGTAAATACGAGCGAATGTTGAGTAAATGGTTTTGATGTAATCAACTTTCTCTCGCGTTTTATGTTTTTTTGGAGGTGTGATGAGACATGACCTTGGTTTCTCTTTGTAGACTTGTTTTGCAACTTGATTACAAAGGACATAGACGTGAAAGCGGAGGCGATGAAAGTCCTTGGGAATCTGACGCGAAATCCTGATGTCAGATCGGCGGCTGTTGATTGTAAGTGGGATGGATTAATAATGTCTGTGTGTGGGTGTTCAGCATGACAATCATGGAGCAAATTCGATTTCGTTGAGCAAATAATGTGTAATGAAGGTGAATGATTGGATTTTTTTATGTGAGTATAGTTGTGGACAATGTACTGCATTGCTTAGACGAGGAAACTGATGAGGAGCTGGTATGCGCAACTTGTGGGGTTCTAATCAATATCATCGTTGATGAAAAGGTGAAATCGGAATTTATCCGCCTGAATGGGATTGACTGGTGAGCCTCGATATGAACTCTGAATCTATGGTGTCTCTGCAGAGACTTTCTCCAGTATGATTTTGTTAGCTTGTTTTCTATATAAAATATAATTGTTTCTCAGCCTCGTGAATATACTGCGCAACCGAAACGACTTGGCTGTGGTGATGATGGCGAGTCAAATCCTGTGGAATCTCACTGTCTCCAACATTGAGAACGGGCACATCGGGCGGTACGGGATTGGCGACGATAGGAAAGCAGAAATCAAGACATTGTTGCTCTCCAAATTGGAAGACATGGAGTCCACAATGGATGGCGAGAGGCAGGACGAAAACATTATGGAAACGGGGCTCGACGGCCAGCCAGATTTCTACACAGATTTTGAAACGGTGGCGAGGAGTCTTCTGGAAAAACTGTAGATCATCATGAGCAAACGTGTTTCGTAATTTGTATGTTTTCCGTTTTTTATTCGACACCAACGCGGTCGTAACTAGCATTAAATATGTAGAGACAACGTGTACCGAACCTGATTTTACCTTGATTGAAAGCAAGAGACTTAGGAAAATTGTGATTGTTATAGTCCTCTGGAAGCCACAGTAATAATTATCATAACAATAATGCGACATCAAAATACGAGTACATTCGTACGTAAGCATTTCCTTATATAACTTCATCGATTAAGTTTTAGACCAAACTGCGTGTCCACACTTACACACGTAACGGTTACTTACTAATTACCCTTTAATGACCACTGTAATATAGTTGAGTAAATAAAAACTTTGTGTTCGATGTGGTAGAAAGGTGAAAAACACATTTGTTCAAAACACTACAATAATTCATTGGAAAAACTAAGAGGATTTGTAGGATTGAAGTCTCTTGTTCTTGTCATGCATACAACCGCGGGTTTGACATTGACAAGCGTTTTAAAGCTGGAAAACAGGGAGAAATGCGTCGTAATTATGAGCTATTCCCGTTGTTGTCCCATGGACAACATGGTGGCCTCTGTCAAAAGTCCTAGATCGATATCCGTCGCACTCGCTGTGGAGTAAAAAATAGGAGCCAATTACTCTAATAGGGAATAGGTCAGTTAGGCCTGCTTCTTTTACACGGTTATATAGTTGATTTACACAAAAAAGAAATGTTTCCTATGTTATAACCAATACATGAATTTTTTCTTACCTTTTCCTGTTAGTAACTGGAAGAATGAGTCGAGCGCAGTTATATTCGTTTTCCCTTGTACTGTGTCCGCAACTGAAAGGGAAGAAAATAGATAGATTTTTTGTATGCAGTTGTGTATTTTAATGCGCTCCAATAAAATATAGGGTTTATATAATAACTTTACGGTTCCACCCACACTTTTTCTTTCTTGATGAGACCACGGTGCTTTTCCTCGTCTGGGAAATGGTGCCACTGAGGAGGTCACTGGAATGTTGTCTCGCTCGAAGGGAGACCGACACGGGGTGCGACCAGCTATTGAGGATTCGATAAGCTCTGCTTTTTGGGAGGAGGGAAAGGAGTCGCAACTTTTTCGAAATGTTTTCATCTTCCGCGTCCTTTAAGTCTGGAGAAAGAAATTAATCATTTATTCGTAAAGAGAGACAGACATCATAAAGTTGTCTAATTGAGCTTGTTACCAGCCATGATGGTCTTGACGAGGTCTATCTGCAGCTCAAAAGTCCCTGCACGAAAGTGCCAGAGGAACTGGTCAAAGCTGATGACTTTGTACGCGAGGTACGCGAAAAACGGGGTGAATCCTTGGGAGGAATGTTGTCTCGCTCGAAGGGAGACCGACACGGGGTGCGACCAGCTATTGAGGATTCGATAAGCTCTGCTTTTTGGGAGGAGAGAAAGGAGTCGCAACTTTTTCGAAATGTTTTCATCCTCCGCGTCCTTTAAGTCTGGAGGAAGAAATTAATCATTTATTCGTAACGAGAGACTGACATCATAAAGTTCTCTAATTGAGCTTGTTACCAGCCATGATGGTCTTGACGAGGTCTATCTGTAGCTCAAAAGTCCCTGCACGAAAGTGCCAGAGGAACTGGTCAAAGCTGATGACTTTGTACGCGAGGTACGCGAAAAACGGGGTGAATCCTTGGGGGAGAGGACACGCCAGTTTACCCAAAGCTAAGGCGTAGTGCTCGAAAAGCATGTACAACCTGAGCTTCGTTTCCCATTCCAAGCAGTCGCTGGAATTTGTTAATTTCGTTGATAATTCAAACATATCTAAAGATTGTCAGTTAATGCCGTTGCAAACCAGGGTTTTAATGGTGAAAGTAAAGAAAGTTTTTTTAGAAAAAGCATGTATTGTAATAGAGCAGAGAGAAAGTAAAGAAAGTACATGAGTCGATAGCCTTTGTCTCTGTTTTTAGTGGGCTGAAGGTGGACAGTGAGACAAGCCAAGTGACAAAGGAGCCTCGCAGTGTCCACCATGGCAGACACGTATTTCCCCGCCACCGTGTGACCCAGAAGAGGATACTCTTTGCGTTCTTTGAGAAGATGCATGCTGAGCTCACGAAGGTTCTAAATGAGTAATGACATACCAATAATGTTCCCAAATCAAGCCCAAAGGAGTCACCAGAAAATAGCCAAAAAACTTGTATGTTAAACTAGGAGAAAGCATTAAAGAGTATAACTCATGCTGTGAGTATCGTGTAACGTTGTCATTCATAGAAATGAAATTGCTTAAAAACTGCTGAATAATTGAACACTCCGACTTATTGAGGAGGCATGCATCATATTTATAGGTATTGTGGAAGAGAAAGCAGAGAAAGTCTTTTGATGACATACGATTGAGAAGATGTACTCTTGTTTGTTCGCTGTGCATGATTCATGTTCGACAAATGGGAGTTGCAACTCCGTTGTTCGCCTCCCAAACAAGCCCGCGATGTCACCAAGAGAGGCGCACACCATCGGGGAGGAAGGTGACATTGGTGTGCTCGCCTTCGACAGAGCTTCCGGCTGTGTACATAAAAAACAACATTTTCTTCAATAATTCGTCGTATCATTTGATGTCAGGAAATGTACAAGGTTTCGATATAGAAAACTGTAATAAATCAAACGCTCTGTCAAAAATGCACTCCCACATTCATCATTGAGAGAGAAAGGTGGACAAAGAAGATTGTATGCATTTATGACCAGCGGGAGACAAAGCATGAGACTTTCACCATGGTCTGACTTTCTCTCGAAACTTTTACCTTGTAGCATTGAAGGGCGAGGAGTAATTTATCAGCAACATTTTTATGACTGAATCTATTGCTCCGAGAGAGCTGCTTGTTCATATGCCAGAGGGATGTCCACACGTCGGAGACATTGTGTGGGAATACTCTCTGGCTCGGAGAAAGCAGCATGGAGCACACCTCCGTCCAGTTGGTTCGCAGCTCAGTCAACAGAGCTCCCTAAAAGAGAAAGCGGAATGTTGTAAAAGAATACAAATTACAATTAATTTAATGTAATCATAAAAATTATACATGATTTCCCAATTGATCCGAGGGAAGATTGGGGCAATACGGAATGAGACTCAGGAAGGGCTCCATGTTGGGTAAAAGTTGCTTCTTGGTCTGCGCGTAGGCTGCTCCGACGAGAAATTCTTGGTAAACCTTCGTCAAGCTTAGATTTCCTATCCTTTTCCCTTCGTCATAGATGATCTGTGTTAAAGAGCGACAAAGTTGGAAACATTTCGAGAAGTCAAGTTTATCTTACAAAGTTACCCTTTTGCAAACATTGATGTCTCCAACATGCACAAGAATGTAGTGGATAATCGCCAATTTCTCCTTGAGACCGAATGACTTCTTCTCTAAGAGTTGGTGGAGCTTCGCAGGCTGCAGCTGAACTTGGTGGAGGGACCCATCTTCAGTCGCAAAGCTCAGGGTGAAAGCTGCCAACTTGTCTTCAGAGGTAGCGGTACTAACTCCATGACTTTCTCCGGAAGATGGTAAAATCATGAGAAAAGGAGGGGAGTCCAAGGTGCTCGGGATGGGGACTTGGGACATGGAGGTGAAACTGTTGAAGTCGAGCGTGATCTGGTGACTTGGCTCGTGGGTGACCCCGACATCGAGAAGGTGGATGAAGGAGGGCCATCCGACTACGGCTAAATACTGGTCTGCAAAAATAGAAAAAAATTATATATTTGGTCTACAGTTAAAGACAAGAATACAGTTGAAATTTTCACCGTTGGCGAAGACGGAAACATCCATCTTTAAAGGTAAACTTGAGATTCCTTCCAGATCGCATTGAACATCGAGAGTTTTATTGTGATGCAGTAAATTAACGCTGTATTTCAACAACTTTGAACTAGAGGCGGAGCTATCTGATTCTTGAAATTCTTGGGTTATCTGACTTTGGATCGAGAACAAGTACACCGCTCCAGAGGCGTGAGCACACATTTTGAGCTGAACGCTTTTCGACGTGATGATATTTGGATCTTGGACCAGCCTTCCGTAGCTTTCACCACTTTCTTTTGTGTCCACATCTAGTGGCATGTTGAGCTGGTGAAAGTTAAGAAAGCATACGGTACAGTTTTACCCACAATTGCATGAGCTTACAAATATTTTTTCATACCACAGATTCACGGGGAAAGTCGCTATGAAATTGAAGAATGGAAAGCATCGGTTTCGTCACAACCGAAGGCGCGTCCTCCTCATCGAAGGTTGACTGGGGGACCTTTCGGTCGTGAGCAAAGACCAAAAATTGGTACTGCGGAATCCACTGCGCCCACCCAAAGCTCCGCGTCACGAGCTCGGAGGACAGAAGCTCGATTTGGGCCTGGGAGGAATTGTCGTGGGTGAAAGTTTCAACGGTGAAAAGCATATGCATCTACAAAAAAATTCATAACGTTTAATAATTTGCTGATTTGAGGCTGAAATGGATTTCCAGTATGTTTTCTTACTCGCGTCCAAGTTGAGGATGACAACGCGATTTTTAAAGCTCGGCACTTTCACCTCCGTCGCGTCCACATCCTCCAACTTCTCCTCCACCGGTCTTTTATGAGGGGGCATGAGATGAGCATGGAATATCGTTTCGGACTTGTTGATAAGCACGAGCTCTTTCACTTTCCGGAGTTGTGACGTCTTCGACGCGTCTTGACCGGACTCAGATCCTTGCGACAACGACCCCCTTTTCTCTAGCAATAGAAAGAGGGACGCAGAGTAATACTCCTTCGAGCCGCAGACCTCCTTTCGAACTGTCGTCAGCAATGCAAATCGTTCCGGAGGTAATACGCTGGAGGAGATAAAAGAAGGATTTGCGAGGACGGTTGACGAAGACGTTGTCCACTGTTGGAGGTGATTTGAGCCATGAAATTGATGGCGGAGGTCGCTTATCCGTGCTCCGGACCTTGTCGAGGTATTGTATGGAAGCGTGAATGATTTCGTGAGAGCTGTGAACGCCTTTCAGCTCCAAGGACTTTCTCTGTGTTGTCGGCTTCCTCGTGAGATCCCTCCTGGAGGCGGAGACGAGCTCCACAAATTCTAATTCGGGGTCATGCTCAGAAGAGGTGGCTCCTCGAGAGGCAATGACGCCTTGGCCGTATGTGCCCACAACGGATGGAGAAGTGTCCATGATTATTGTAATGATTTGAATGGGATTGATTTCGAATTAATTGTGCCGAAAGTAGAGAGCCATGCCAGCGCTGAGATTTTGCTCTTTCGGTGCATTTTTCGGCCTCGCCAATCTTGAGGCGAGAAATTGTGAAGATTATGAAATCTACCGGAATATTATAGTTTTTGGATATTTTTAAACAGTATTTATGACATTTTGCAAAACTAGCTGAGAGAATCTGAGAAAGAGAGGAATTGCGACTGGCAAGGAAAGCAAGGATCCCGGATGTTGAGAAAGCATCATTTATATAACATACAGCTATGACATATCATTAACGGAAGAGATGCAGAGAGTCAGAATCCATCCTGTTTTCTTTCAACAAGGATGGAATGGAAATGCACAGATGACTTTCTGAGTCAGCCTGAATGTGCTTTCCCCACTTTTCTCTCGCACAGCATCCACCTCCCGTTACCCACACTGGTATACGGTACATTCACACATTAGCAGATATATAAATACATATAGCATAATGCATCTCGGCAATGTTTTGTCGCATAAGAGAAATTAAGAGGTACATACATATATGCAATACGTGTTGCGTAATACTGCGTTTCTTTTGACATTGAATGTTTTAGGTTTTTGAGCTTTCTCTAAAATCAGAACGTTTCATATTATAGCGCAATGTAATACATTGCTATTCGACGATTTCTTGTAATATTGAAATGAAGACTGAGAGGAATAAAACTTTTGTGTAAAATTATGCTCGATTTTTACAATTATACATGTTGTTATAAAGGCTTAAGTATTACCTTGCGTCTTTGATGTACGATATAGGTAGGTATGTATCACAGGAAAAGAAAGGCACAATCACAGTAACAATACTGAAAGGACCAAAACATTTTTTATTCGCAAAAAGCCAGGTATATGCTCACAACCGGAAAACAAGTCAGCGAGACTGGAATTACATTTTTGGTTAAGTTCAGACTGAGACATGTCTTTGAAGAAAGACACGCATACTGTGCATAGATTTCTATTAGCATTCGCTTTCTGTTGTGCTTGAAAGTGTCTCAATTGCAGCCTAATATAATACAGATCCTCTGAATAAGAACATTTTTTGGCTTGCTAAAGAATCTTGTGTGCATGCATGTTGTAGCTTAACTGGAGCAAATAGGCATAGAGCAACTATTAATCTGAAATTTGTCGCGTGATTGGGTCCGCTCTCAATGCATTGTCTTCCCCCAAGAAGAGCAAACATTGAGACCATGCGCTTCATATTCCAGATAATGAATGCTCATCCAAAGCAAGCAAGTTATTACTACTCTAATAATATGAAGTATTATGTGAGCATCAGGGCAAGAAATGCATATTACGATGCGCATATCGAAATACTCCCATAAACATCGTCTTTGGTTACCTTATATTCTTCATAAAGTACAAGTTCTCTCCAGTGTTGAAACATAGCTGACATGTCAGAGCGCAATGGCTAGGTAATTGGATACAAAATGCGTAAAAGCGGTTTGTGAAGAGAAATGTGATATTCTGTTCCAAAATCCAGTACAAGCAGACATCTCTGTGAAATCTTTATAAGCTTATGAATATTTATGATGGAACATTCATAATGAACGTAAAACTACAAGTTACATGCTCAGATTTGTATTCAATGCTTTTTCCCGTGCCTAACCGCAGGCACTCACAAACGCTCAAAGAAAGATCCGAGTATTATAACATGCTCTCATTCGTAAGTCAGAACTTTTATTGCTAGTAAGGGAACGTAAAGGTTCAAAAGAGGTTTGCAAATTTCAATACAACAGATATCGACAGGACGTCCACGTGGAAAGTTGTTAACTTGCGAAATACAAACAGAAATACCGTTACGCCATGCGTAGCCCCATTTTATGACAAAAGTTTAGACCGACTCTTCTTCTCTGGTGCCAGAATCTCATCTCTACAGTCAATCTCAGCAATCAAAGTTACATAACTAGACAATGTACGTGTCTATATATACAGGTTTATACATATAAAGTAACACCTAAAAATTTTACATACAATTCCTAAACTTTGAGTGCGTAGATTACGTAAGCATACCCTTCTAGATGAACTTGAATGATGCAATTCCTCTACTATCACGCTTATAACAAGATCAACAATTCCTGTGGAATACGCGAATCGACAAAGTGGAGCAGTGTGTTTCGGAACGAGACTGAAAATGACGTCATGGGTGGCTCATCATGGCGTGCACAATACCTATTTATACACTCATCTCTGATTAGACTTTGTGTACAAAACCGTTCTCACATTCCCAGATTCAGGAAAACTTAGTGGTCCAACAGTCTGTTCGTCACACACTTTTAAGGCCGGTTTGTATTCGGTCGACATTGGAATACTTATGTGTGAAATATGAGTGCGATGGTGTGACTTCTTTTTGTAAGTTTAAAAAGCACAAAGGAATTAGGCATTAGTCTCCTTCACTTTAACTCACACGATTCACTTTGTGTGAGACCGTTCCGTGCTCTTATCCAGTAGCAATATAAGGTATATATCTTTCCATGTAATTTTTTAGGCACACTCCAAACATGAAGCCGTATATACAAGTAACATTAAAAGATGAGTCGGCATGTTCGTTCTAGACACACACGTAGACATATTATGCGTATAAGAAATAAGAATCCAAATGAGCATAGAATACATACTTAGTGATCTCTCAATGTGTATTGTGTGTTTCCAAATCCATAAAAGGATTGTTAAAAAATCCTTTGACACAAAGGTACATTACTGAAATCATTATATTGTAGAAAAGTTAAGCTAGAACAACTCACTCCAGAGGAAGGCCCCCTTCTCAGCGAAATTACCCAACATTTCAATTCGTTGGGGGTAAAATTGGGATAATTTC
>JAHZMW010000196.1:0-18093 GCA_027743745.1 Alloscopus bannaensis
GTGTGCAACAGCATTTTACTACAGAGAGAAACACGAATTTTTGTATGCCTACACACTACGGCTTTGTAAATATGAAAAAAGGCCACAGAGTTGTGTAGAGGGATAGACAATGTTGTGAAAGGAGAAAATACCCGGGGATAATCAGCTTTAGTGTGGTCATAACTTTTACGCTGTGCTTTAAGTGTCAACGGCTTTGACAATGTTGTACGACAATGGAACGAGCAGATCACAAAAAGGTGTGAACTGACCTGTTAGGGTGTGTAAACTAAAGCGTCTTATGTATGAAGGATAAGCACTTAACACTCGATATATTTAATAGTCTCGATATAATTAAAGACATGAGAATCAGTGACTGCTAATGTTGTGAAAATGATGGAAGAAATTTGGTTCATGGTTCGGCTACTGTATAGACAGAAACGAGTAATTTAGATCGTAAGGTCAGTTTACAACAATTGACATGGCAGAGACTAATGTTTAACTTGGCCACAGGAATGACAAAACGTAAAACAAACAAACAACTTAACTCAAATAAATAAAATACCTTCTGGTTATATGTTTGTGAAAGATCACCTCAATAATTATTCAACTTTAATTCAAATCAATAATTATTGCCCTTCAAATAAATGTACATTTAAACTTCCAAGATTTCTTTTAAGTGAGTTTATATTTCTAAAGCGTAATTTACTTACGAAATGAGGAACACAATAATAATAATGGTAAACCTAAAAAATGTTCAACAACCTCGAAAATGAGGATGGCAAACTTTAGTAATTACTTGAAATGAGGCATCAACCGAAATCTCCATACTCTCTTTACATTATGTGTGCACGCTCAAATATTTGTGCATAACACGACGACAGAGAAGGCCGCCATAAAACGAAAGGAAATTAATGAAATTACTCCAAAATTTATCGACATTGCATCGTGTCATTATCTCACATGCAGAAATTGGGCTGCATACGCCTAGTTAGGTGAAGGGGTGGAGAGTGTGGAGGCTCTACCTACGGAGTTAAACAGTAATATTGATTTCTCCTCATGTAGCCTGCCATTTCATTACCACTATTTTATTAATTGGCACCACCACCATTTGTGGGGACGTTTGAACAGAAAACTATTTAATCCGAAGGAATTGTCGAGCTCCATTTTAAATAGTAAAATGCCACTGCTACACACATGTATATTTTCCACCATTAAATTTTTCCAGAGAAGTACATGTGGCCACAAGAAAAAACGCAAAAGAATAACACTCCATTCCTATGAAAACATGCTTTTTCCCTGTACGAGTAAAATTGAGCAAACCACAAAAGGCGAACACCAAACGGGCTTCCCCATTGCTCATCATCATATATCTCATGCGAAGGCGATTCCACCTAAATATTGCATAGGCAGACCCTGTAAGAGTAAAATTGAGCAAACCACAAAAGGCGAACACCAAACGGGCTTCCCCATTGCTCATCATCATATATCTCATGCGAAGGCGATTCCACCTAAATATTGCATAGGCAGCAAAGTGAATGAAGTGTGTCAAGCTCGAGAAAAAGGTCCGTAATAAATGGGCAATGTACATTACGTTACGTGATAAAAGACCACAATCGCCAAACATGAAGACTACTCATGCCTCACCAAATTATCGACGTCACCCGCAACTTGAGTATATCACATGACGAGAAGGAACTGTTACCTCTTTATAACCTGCAAGTTGTGTACATGCAAGTCAGTCGTGTCTTCCTATTTTCCTTTTCCTGGTAATAATAAATGAAACGCTTGCATGATATACACGAGAGCCCCAAATTTACAAGTAATAACGCTAAACAGGCATGCACACTACTCGTGTACTCCTACAAGGGAGTTTTCCTTCTAAAAAAGTGGCATGCATTAATACCACTCTCTTTTCCAGCATATGTTCCTCCACACTCGAGTAGGCACAGAGTCAATGCCATTTTTACATGTAACTTTGGGGAAGAAACGAGGACACGCCGCGACTCTTCACAGAAAACGCTGTCACAAGATGCGTGTGTGTGTGCCGTGAATGCCTACACTCGGCTTGATCAATTTTCGTAGAGAAAAATGTCTAACAATTTCAACAAAGACATCTTTTTCGGTGAAAGTGGCAAGTTTTTTTTGTTGTGCACTCCATATACTATTGCAATGTCTGCCATTTCGTAGGTAATGCACGTTTGTGCCGAGAAAGGTGCTGGCTCACTCGTCAGCGGTTTAGCGTGTTTCTAGAGAAGCCAATGAACAATTCTTACACTTCCCGTTTTTTCTTCCATTTTGTATCCATTTATTTTGAGTTTAGATTTCACTTACTTGGTTCCCTACATTTTTATACTTCGGCGAATATACTTTTCTTCATGGATAAAAGTTTGAAAGAATGGATAAAGAAAAAACGGCAAATTTTATGCTTGTAAGCACACTCATATATGTAATCCCAACCATTGAAAAAATACTGTGCTATTCTTGTCAAAATCGGAGAAAGTCGTATTCAGAGGATACACGTCATGTGTTTCCAGGAATTAAAGTAGGCTTTAGAATGTACACACAATGAGTGTATTTTTATACTTTCATCTGGTGTGTGTGAAACAAGAAATCACGTTTTCTTCACAGTATGTCGTTGAGAGACAGAAAAAAAGAGAGGAATCAACACACTTCCTTTCATCGACCATTTTAGCATGATACAAAGGCGAAAATTTTCTATGTAAAAATTTCTTTGTGGTGTGCATGACGCGTACACCGCCGTCTTCAACGAAAGTGTGTCTATGAACCTTTCATACAATCACAAAAATACCGTGTATTTGCAATCGAAAAAAATTGTATTATTCCACATGTACCATTTTATTCACTTTCCCTTTATAGAAAGTGGAGTTTTGGTGGTTAGCGTTCTCCTACGAAAATACACACTTCTCCAGAAATATTTAGGGAGACGAAAAGGAGCAAAAGGCCCATGCATGCAACTCGTTGCCGAAAAAATGCTCTGGTTTTGAGTGTTTCCATCCATTTTGAGTTGGCGGTTTGAACACAATCCTGCCAGACTAACCGCTTTATGTATGTTACGCATGCACTTATTTACAATGTAAATAGCACAATTGGTCCACGAAGAGAAAGTAATAAAAAAAACCTTTCACAAATGTATAGGTACGTTGTGTGTGTGCACACGTATCTGCAGCACGAATGTGTAAGTATGACTTTATTTTTTCCCTTGGCCATCGCCTCAACGAAACATGGGAGCTTTGGCTTAGTCATGAAATCCGTGCAGAAACTAGTTTCCCCCACTGCTTTGCGGATATATAGATGTAGTCATTTTCTCTTTCTCTGTTAAGAGAAAAACAACAGATTGCGGGTTGAGTGAGTGGAAGGGGAAAACAACAGATTAAATGCAAAGATTTCCATTGGGCCAACTCTGCAAGAAAAAAAACTTTTTTCTACACACGTTCTCTGAGCGAGAGAGAAAGAGAAACACGCAAAATAAATAAATATCGCTAGTGACTCAAACTAGTAGAGTGGTGGAGAAAGTCCCTATAAAATAATAGCGTTTGGCACGACCACAGCAGAAATCGAAAAGCAGGGAGAAAACTTTAAAAAATCACCTTTAACCCCTACATTCACACACCAAAAAGCAAGAACGCAACAGTATCTCTCTGTTTATGTGACCAACACAGAGTACGTGTGGAGACGGGAAAAAGACGGAAGTTTTTATGGACCCAGTTGAGCACTTGTCTTGCTTTCTCCAAGCTAGAAACATTGTGTGTATTGTATGCAGTATGCGTGAGCCCTCAACGTGGTGAACCCTTTCCCCTTGCTCTCACAGAGTGTGTACACACTCGCGAGTTTTTAACTTATGTGAAACATGGAAAAGAGTAAAGGTTGTCACCTTGGACTGGAGAGAAAAGAGGGCATAAAAGCCATGCACACACTTGACTCTCGACAGATAGTGAAAGTAGAAGAAAGTTCATAAAATGGTGTAATAAGTGTTTTCTACAAATAGCAGATGAAAGCCAAGTAGCCAATCAAGTACCCCAAGCTGAAAGTATACCACATACATTCTCCTAGAGTGTAAAACTAAAGGACCAAAAAGGAAGTCATAATATGATGTGTACATGTCGGGAAGCAATCTGCGGTATTACATGACATGACTAATGATCGTAGGAATTGTATGGGACACATTACGTTATTAGGTGGCTCTCTCTCCCACTTTCTCCATGTGTCTCTGCAGTACATTTACGTTCACAGCTAATAATAGTTCTATATACTACACCATTCATTCAGGGTTGATCAGCCAACGAATGAAAGTTGGACAAAAGTTGGTGAGACTTGGAGATTTTTTTTCGGTCATATGTAGAGCATATTTTATGAACATATTTCCATACTATATGTAGCAGTTTCTCTTTTTTCTCTGACTGCGTCCAGCGTGTTACACCTACACACCAGAGAGAGGTGACTTCTCACACACAATTTTTCACTGGGTCGGTACGCTTCACTGGATCTCGTATGTTCGTCTATCCATTTTGGCTTTTCTTAGAGGTATGCATAAGTAATATGCTATACCGAGAACAAGATGGTCCTTTCACCATTCCACATACATTTTTCGTATGAACATGAAAATTTTTCCAACGCGTCCTCACATAATAGGGGAAGTTTTACCATTTTCCAGAAAAGTTAAGTATACTTCTTCATTTCTCCCTTTGCTTTGCACTCTTTCACTTTCTCTCCTCCGAGTACTTTTTGCTCACTTCAATGAGGACGACTTTGGGAAAGGAAGCCGCAAGTGCAAATACACACATAAAAAAGCTGCATAAGTATATGGATGTTTGTGAGTGTGTGATCTGTGAAGCAGATGCAAGGAAGAGAGGAAAATTTGTTGGATTATGTATACTAAGTGTATAGATTATGCTAAAGTATTCTATACAGAGGGAAAATGGAAAGTGTGAGTCCTGTTTTTTTTTCTTCCTTTTTTGGAACGATGATGAAATGTTAGGAAAGCTTCTTCAAGATTTTATGATCAGTTCACTTAAATTTCGTGTGGTGTAAAGAAACATAAAAGAGAAAGTAGACAGAAGGGGAAGGCTTTATCGACTTGGTTTTGGTTACGCAGGAAGATTTTCTCTTCAAAAAGATTCTTCCCTGCCGAATTAAACCCCAAAGAAGAAAAAAGATTCCGATCCGAATACAGTGTCGTTTTGTGTTCTGAAGAGAAAAAAAGTGTGCAAACGGTAAACGAACTGGTTTGTGAGAGTTTGTTCCATGCAATTGTACAATTCCAGCACCTCCACAACTGAGCTCCTTCAAGGAGTGTTGCGTTACCGTAAAAAAGGAAAGTCAGCAGATGAAGGAAACGGTTAGAAATGATGTAAGGCAGCGCACACCGATTTCCTTGACTGGGATTTGAAAACGTGGAGAAGCCAAGAGGCATTATATGCGTAATGAACATACTCAGAGAGAACGAGGATATGGTGACGACGATGACGATGATGACGAAGCATGAAGTAGTGAAAGAGAAAATACTGTGAGAGATTTCTGATATGAGAGTGTGAGTGAAACCGACCACCGACCGACTCATTCTCTCAGAGAAAAGCACAGCATCAGTACGTGTGGTTTTCGTAGTAGAAAAGGAGTGAGTCCCAGCTTACTGCAAGAGCTACAGAAAATGTACCATTTACCATTTTATTACCAAAAAAGCACAGCGTTGGATCTACACACACATCACTATAGTATGTATTGAGGTATTATGAGCGCTTTTTTCAGGGCTCCTTTCTCTCTCTCCTCCACACATTTGCTTTCTCCCAGTGTCTCGTACGCGTTTCGCGGTGGGTCCTTTGAAAAGGCAGACTTTTCTTTACTTTTCTTTCCCTCCGTAGGATGCAGTAAAGTGTGCTCTGCTGACTACAGTAAAAGTGAGAACTGAGCTCAGCTACTTTCGATGTGTTCACAATAACTTGGGGAAGAGCTGAGGGAGAAAGTCGACATGAAGAATGGATCGAATAGGAGTAGGTAGAAAGTTGACTAGACTAGTGAGTGAGTTGTACAATGAACAGTATTCGGAGAAAGCGGCCTAAAATCTACACGCTCACAGTCTCTGTGTGTACGAGAGGAGAAAGTGGAAAATAGAATGAGAAAGAGAAACAGCCATCAAGAACACAGTTCTAAAGGCTTCCTTCTTTCCTTCCTTCCTTTGCTTTTTGCTCGTTTCTACTCGCTCTCTTACTCCTCGTGCCTTTTTTCTCCTTCTCTAAACTATGTGTACTTTCATTCTGCCTTGCCAAAAGGTGTGTACGCTCCCTGAGTGTCGGGTAGGAACGATAAAAGCCCGTAATATAAATGTGTATACGTGTATATGGATGTACATGTTGTGTCGACATATCAAAACTTAAATATCCGTATAAAATGGGAAATGTTCGGGTATTGGGAAGAAAATGAAAGAAAGGAGGTAGCGTGCGGTCTTCAACTACACATTATCCGCACATATCCCCTATCCCCATTAAAACACACACACTTTCGGAGACACACACTCGCACATTGAAAGACACGTACATTTTATATGTTCCTGTGTACTCTCGAAATTCGTGCTGCAAACGCTTGCACATGAATATGCATACCATTTCACCGTGTACACATGCACATATACAATCTAGATATTTTCAACGACCTAAGCTTCCTATTTATTGTGTACAAACTCCAAATATAAATGGTCTCCTACACACATATAGCATTAGCCGTAGTAATACTGCCGACGAAATGAAAACGCTTTCCCCATATTTATTTACCTATTTATAAACATGTGCAACGTCTACAGGAACATCTTGTGAGTACACAGTAAAATGAGTAAAATGACGAGCGTGTGCCACTCCACTAATAACCAGAGACGACCATATAGTAAAAAAGTACCTAACTAAAAAAGCAACAGCGGCAGCACCTGCCACTTTCTCTACAATCATAACACACACAGACGAGAAGTAACTGATGCATAACACCGTTTTTTAGTCAAGCTTATACCCACATACGGAAAAAGGACAGACGAAACGTATTTCTTTGCGTATAATATAATTCTTTGTGTATAGTATAATCCATTGGTTAAGAGGTTTACAACAAAGTTTCGCTTTTTTTTACGAAAGACCACTTTCCTACACTATGGTACGGTGATACACATAATATACATATTAATACGTCTCCAAACTGCTGTTACCTGAATAAGGTCTTTCGCATTTTGTGTATGCTGTAGCCGCGCCGTGTACCGTCATAGTTTTTATGCACCTCGTCTCTACCTACACCCGTGCTTTTTTCCGTCAGAGAATACATGTGTATTTCAGCAAATATTATTAGCAACGGATGTAAATAAGAATATAATGATGCAAAACTATGTATACTTACTTAACCTGTAGTAGTAAAAGTCAGAAAAAGGAAAAGTGGCGATGATGGTGGCGGCGGCGGTAATGGTAATTTTTATGTGGCATACGTATACACACAACTGTATCAAATGGTGGACAAATCCGTAAAGAAAGTGAAATGCTGCATGCAGCACCTTCTAAAAAACGACTTTCATGACTGACTTCTCTCTGTGTGTAGAAATGACGGCATTTTACTACACTTGCGTTTCTCCATTTCACTTTCTTCGCTTATTACACGTAGTACACCGTAATGTTCCAATGATTTCTTCAAGAAGGGAAATGTGAGTGACTCGAGTCAAAACAGTTGAATTTTCTATTTTCATCGAAACCCAATCCAGATTTAATGAATTTGCGACCAAAAAACCAATAATCATACACATGGCTACTTATACTTTCTCTTGAGTCGCGACTCCTGTAACGAATTCTGTACGTGAATGAAATGAATGTGGAACTACGTTCAGATATGAGTGCTTATATATTCAGTATTCGTGTGTAATGCCACACTACCAGCCGACCTCCATCTATGTCATTGGCATGAGAGAAAACATGTGATTATATTATACATACTTGACAGTTTTCACCAGAAAACCAAACTCTATGACGTATATATATAAAGCCGACAAAAGCGGATAAATTTGCCACAGTATTTCTTTCTGGGAGAAAGCATAAAAGCAGTGTGCATACTCCAAAGGCTCGTCGTCGTCTTTTGCTACACATTGCATTACACATTTTACCTGGAAATGAGGATATTGCAACATGCTAGTGACTACTACATAGTCATCCAAAGTCAGTCAACGGAATACCCTGAACTTTTTTTTCTTGCTATTTTTATGTAGAAATCGTGTCCTGTATTTTTCTAGCCGAGTAATGTGTATATCGATATATATAGAAAAAAAATATCTACCTCCTCTGTCTTACTTTCTTGGGTTTAGACGGATATGGATAGGTGAGACTTGCGAGACAGAGTATAAAGGAGGAGAAAAAACAAACGAGTTTCGAGAAAGGAAAGACGACTGACGGACTGGCTGCTTGCAACCATTAGAGCTGACTGCTTATTTTTTTTTACTCCTTTCTCCCTCTTTCTTCCGCGAGTTTGCTTGGGAAGCCCGATTTCCTCTGTATTATTTACTAAACATGCCAAACTGAATGAAAGGTCCAGTCGTCACTTTTTTTTAAAAACTTCACTCAGCTTATTATAGAGTTATTCTCTTCAAACAAACTCTATACATGGTGTAATCGTACCGGTAAAAAAAAGAATACTACACTGACTAACTTCTTACATAAAATACTCTACACTGTAGTATACTATGTTAAAATGTGGAGGGAACTTTCACTCTGTCGAATTTTTTCCCGATGAAAAAAAATCGTTAGGGAAAGAAGGAAGAGTAAAGTGGTCGAGTGAAAGCAAGAGTAAAAAAAGTTACAAGAAAGCGTCCTCACTGTGAACATCAGGTCAAAAGAATGCTTTCCTCGTTTATTGAGAGAAAGTCCGGAGAAAGCTAGAGGAAAAGGGTATTTTTCCATATGAATGTTGTCTGGTTGAGAGTGACATCATTAAGAAAAGGAAAAAAAGCGGTTGCACACACACACACGGACGGTAATGGGTTCTTTCATGTATCCCATTTTTCCTTACCACGACACTCGTCGTACATGTGATATTGATAGTAGTTAAATGCACAATAAAAGTGTGTGCCCTGTATATCTTGAAAAATGCTGTACATTATATTCAACTAGGAACGATCTACATTGTATATAAAACCAACAAAGAAAGAGAGGAGAAAGTATCAAGTATCTCTGAGGCAAAAAATGCGACATAATGAAAAGCTCCGGAAAGAGCAGTCACATTCCTCCCCTCCGTGACTCCTTGAAAGATAGACATTTTTTAAATGTCAATGACTGTATCCCCCGTTTTCTTTGCAATTCTCAGCTTTCAACGTTTCTCCACATGTGTGGAGGAGAAAGTCAGAGGGAGAAAGTCTTAAAAAATTGTTACTCTATTTAAACAATCTCTGCTAGAAGCTGGAGAAAGTTGCACGGTGAAACGTGTCAAGTTTCACTTCAACTGCCAACTTTTTTTATATGCAAGACATGATAAGACACATTATGCTGGTTAAGTTTGGGCTTATCAATAGATATAAAGATAAATATGATGATAAGTTTAAAAAGATGGGATTACCGATGGGATTATCCGTTTCTTTAGCAGTGCAATAATGTGGTCACAAAGGACAAAGTGTGACACGGGAGTTGTCGAGGTTCTCGCAGGGACTTGCAAGAAGTGGAGAGAAATCAGTAGCGGGAGGCTACTCACTTGAGATTCGTCTTCGTCGGAGGAGTAATCGGAGACTTCTTCGATTGGACTTGAGATTGGACTGTTTTGGAGGATCGTTGTGGGACTGAACAACTGGTTGTCTTGAGTAGTAGTAGTATAAGTAGAAGATGACCTATTCCTAGTTGACGACGACCACGGTGATGATAACGACAACGACGAAGTAGACTTAGTATCGAAACCTACAATTACGCAACACCTATCCGAACTAGAAGTAGTACCAGTAGTTGAAGCAGTTGGTGGTGAAGGAGTTACAAGTTTAACATGTTTCCTGTAAGTTATTACGGTAGAAGTAGTAGTAGATCTGCTAGCAGGAGTAGCACCTTCCATGATTGTAAGAAAATTTTAAAATCCCATTTTGCTTTGGTCGGTTGGTCTCGGAACAACGTCATAAGTGCCTAGAGTTATCAGCAATTCCTTCTGTACGTCATTCTCAGGTATGTCACTCATAATTCAACATTCATTCTGACAATTATATTTCCTAGTATTCTTTTTTCGGGTTAAGTGTGAGTGATCAACTCCCAAAACTAACTGACTTCTCATTCAACAGTTGACAGTGGCTTAGCTTTGGTTGTCTTCTCTATTCAGTTCATTGGATTCACCTAATGACGCCCTACACATCGATAAGAAGGAGGAGTAGTTGTCGGATAAGTATACACGTAAAGGTATGTGTATGTATATTATCTTTAAATTCGTACAAGAGGGTGTGTATATATATTTTTTAAAATGTAGTTTCTCTACGTTTTTTATAGTGTACACGGTTCCTTAAGTGTAGATACAGTCAACAAGCGTAATAACAAGGACAACAACGAGACTCTTTATTATCCTTTTGGTTGATGATTGTTGAACTTTAACCTTTCTCCAACTGTAATGGTCAGGGCCAACGGTAACGGTAGGCGGAGCGTTGTCGTCCATGTCTTTCTTCATTTAACAAGACTTTTTTAAGTAGTAAGTAGTGAGAGAGAGAGCGTGAGATTTTTTTTGGTAGAGATTGGCTTTGAGATAGAAAACTCTACAACTATCATTTGCTAAGAGGAAACAACAGCTGTCAAGAATAAAATTTTGTCATTGAGGCCTAGTTGGACTTCCCATGTCGTTGGAGGTTGGAGGAGTCGTGGCTGTTGTGAAGTTATGAAGGAAACAACTGACATCTTGATGAAACGCTGCAAATGATTCCTGTTGAATGTGCGCTGCTTCCTATTATGGTTAGACGTTGTTGTCGGTGATGTCGATGAAGTTTAATTAGGAGATGACACATACTTGCTACTCTCTAGTAGTTGTAGAAAAGTATAGGAAAAGCTTGCAAAACTGATGAGTACATAATTAGCGAAAGTGACCATGTAAGTAGAGCTGGGGGATGTTGCTTTCATGTGAAGTATTTTGAAGCGAGGGGAGGTCTAATTGTATTACTTGTTGTTCCAGACGAGGAGCCTGTCGCCGTAATAAGATCAGGAGTAGACGGAGAGGAGTTTGGAGACGAGATACAACTACTAGCACAAAGAACCGCAATTACATCCGAGATGAGCGATAAGAAGCTTAATGAAGAACTGCTGTGTTCAGGGCTACCCTTAACAGTACTTGAAATTTGTGGAGCTGACAAAGCGGCGTCTGGGGTCCGTGTTGTTGCTGTCCTTAGTGTGAGGTGGGTCTTTTTTGAGTTATTATTGCAATATGAAGCTAGTAGGTTCCTCGGTTGTCGTGCAGAAAGTATAAAAAGTGAAAGTATGTTAGGGCTAACTTCTTGTAGAGTTGCTGATTGTAGGAGACGTGACGTATAAGAGTAAGTCAGATGAAGCTGTTGCAGCACCAAACAGAATATTCCTATCAACAGTGGCAGTATATGGCGACGGCCAAGTGCTAGTAGACTGGATAACGGTGATATAAATAATCGAACAGATAATGATTCTTCAAGTATAAATAGGGCGGATGACTGACTGGTTGAAGTTGTAGTTGTGAAAGCAGACGGAGGCTGCCTGTCAAGTGCCAAATTTCCTCGAACAACTGCTGCTGCTAGCTCAATGTCACCATCAACAGCCGACAATGTGGGTGGTGGCTGTTGTGGGCAGCGAGTTTGATGAGTGGCGGTGCTGTCGTTGGTTCCCAAGAAGACGGATTCTACGCCTCGCTGGTGGTGATGACAGTTGCTGTCGAATTTAATCCTATTCCTAGGACTAGGTGCGTTGAGTTGCTGATTACTTTTCAACTTGTGACGACCACCGGCGGCACTAGTTGTCGGCGTGAATGACGATGATGATGATGATGATCCAGCAACAACTGCAATCAGAAACTTGCTTATTGAACGTATACTCGCTTGCTCAACAATATCATGAAGACTAGCAGCGTCACTACTAGTAGCAACAGTCGTTTCAGCTTGCGAACGCAAATTCATTTCCGCACCCTTCTTTCCATCTTATTTTTGGTGGTAGTGCACTCTCTGCCAGCCAGCAGGGCCACTGGCAGAAACGGAAAGGCTGTGTTATCCAGCCAGCCTGAACACCAAGTCTTTTTTGTATGCTTTCACTGTAAACTCTAGAGTTCAGTAAGTGACAACGAGTTTCACAGTGTCCTTGTAAGGAGAGTCCTTGCTTTCACTCCATGCAACTCAAAAACTCAGTCAGTCCCAAAGAGAAGAATGGTTTGTGAAAAACGTTATCGTCGATTGCACACACTCACGTTCACACAATCAACAACAACATGGATTCAGCGTCAGCAGAGCATCAACAAAATCATAACAATATATAATGTCGTATTATGTTCACTTTTTCGTATTGTTTCGAGAGAGAGAGAGAGAAAGCTGATGAAAGCGATCCACACTTCAGTCATACACATATATACACACACGAACAGCGTATAGGATTTCGATAGTATTACATGCCACAGCAGACACCTTCTGTCCTCATCATCGTCATACTTTATGTCCTTACTTTTTATCAACGGCAGCAGCAGTAAAAGGATTGTAGAGCGTGGTCATTTTTGTACACGTTTCCAGCCTGGATGATAAACGAACTAGACACAGGCATCGAATACAATAATAACATATAGCTTTTACTTGCAACGAAAACCTGACTTGACTTTTTTTTTCTCTCTCTATCGCTCAAAATGTAATATAGGAAAAAAAGGGTCTGGACAAGGCTGCCACTAGCAGACCAGCAGCAGGATGGCAGCCGCGGGGAAAGAAAAATGAAAGATGGATGTAACACAGAGAAAAAAAGAATAAGAAACGAGTACCGAAATCGAAAGGTGTATGACTTTCACCAGAAGCAAAGGGTGGCCAGGCAGACTGTGTATTTAATACCTTTACTACTATCTGTTATGGATTTTTTTCCGCTGTGCTGGTAAGTTCGATGATTTTTTTTGTTGTTTTTGTTGCTCTTCTTGATAAAAAGGAGAGAAGGATTACACCACTTCCAATGGTAGATCCTGGCCCAGTACTTTCTCTCGGCAAATGAGTTCATAAAATTTTTGTGTTCATATACACACACTCAGACACGCGTATATAAAAGGAAGTCGGGAAGCAGGAGCAGTTGAATTGAGAATAATTGGCGACTCTAAAACGTATCTATGTGTTCGTTACCACTTTCTCTCACATACATGCTTACACCAGTAGGAAAACAACACATTTTTTCAGGGAGGGCTGGCTAACCACACCAGCGTTCGAGTGAAGGAAAGAGATTAAAGTGGCTTGTCACTCTTCACACTCTGATGACGAGAACCGTGTAACACTTTCCAGGTTTTCCTTGTAGTCCGAGAACAAGTTCATTAAAGCAATTATTTGTATATTAAGAAGGCAACTCAAATGTATTGTATGTATTCTCTTTTATCTCTTGTTAACGGTTTTCCTCACTCGTTTCTTGTCTTTTTTGAGTACTTTTTTGGGTTTGGAATTGCTTTCACTGTGAGTAATCAGTCCTTTTTTGGGATGGGATCTCTCCTGCTTCTTTCCTTATATTCCATGGAAAACTTAAGAATAAAAACTCGTCGTCCAACACTCTGCTCGGTGTCGTGTCTCTTACTCACCACCACCGTTATACTCACTCTATTTTATCTTTGCTGATTCCAAACGGAATGGTAAGTAGTAAGTGTATAAACGTATTTGGGAGATGATGATCATCATCACAAAAACGGGTGGAAAAAAAGAGGGAGAGTCTCTCTGGCTCTCGCTCTCTCTCACTCTCGCACGACACACACACTCTCTCTTTAAAAGAGAAATGGAGAAAACTATCAAAGTATAATATATACTATGGTCTTTCTCTTCCCTTTTTCGTACTTTTTTTTCTCTCTCCCTCTTAAGCTCTTTCACTCCAACTTACAACAGTTTTCCACACAACAGCAGTCGTATGTTGTAATGGTGTGGTAGGTTGGAGTACGACACACACAATGTATGTACACGAGAGAGTGAAATTAGAAGCAATATATATGGCCAGCTCTCTCAGAGTTCCGTACTCGTAGCTCTCGGCACTGCTGGCTCTTCCCTCGTCTCTCTCTTTTTAACTACTTTCTCTCTCGCTCACTCCTCGTCAGTACATGCCTTGGCTCGTGTAGTGTAACATACTCCCTCAATCTTTCTCTTCCTCTCCGCTGTATGTATGTATAATATTATGTTACTACATTTTTGGGCATGTACATCTCTCTCTCATTGCTGAAGCATTGTGTACTTCTACAGAAGGAACACACAGGAGCGCGAGGAGCAGTGTTTATAGCATAGCATGCAGAATGCAGAGGAGTTGGCCCGTGCTAGGAATAAGGGAAGGGAAATGGAGAAAGTAAAGAAAGTACACCTATCCTTCGTAGGATAGAAATACTTTTTTTTTCCTCCTTGCTGCTGCTGTTTTCCCATGCATATTATAGACTACAGACGTTTAGCAGTACCACTACTTGCATTTCTAATACCACTTCAAATCCAATTCCTCTCTCTCTTCATTGTACTTTCTTTTAGTTTTGTCCATGTATTTTTCCAGTTTCTTCCTTTCCGTCTTCGCCGTCGCCTTGTACTCCTCTTCATTGTTCATAATGCTTACTCGAAAGGGTATACTTACTAGGGTATATTGGTTTGTAACGTGCTGGCTCTCCACACACGGCTCTACACGTACACGAGAGATTGAACATAGTTTCTTGCCATAATAATAATCCTCTTCGTTACTCTCATCGCTTGAAAAAAAATAGCACTGGTGGTAGCAATTTTTTCCTCCCTTTCCTCCTCACTTTTTTTCCATGTGGATGGATAAGCATTACAATTCTTCGTGGTAAAGTGGTGGAACGTCGCCTTCTTGTGCGTTTATGATATAAAGCCTTCAATACTTTCACTCATGCAAAGAAAGGAGCGGCAATGTCCTGGATAGGTGCATATCCACATATTACTTCTTTTTAGACTGCCAGAGAGTGCCACACACTTTTCTCCTCATTTCAATACACCAACTACAGCATTTGGCAAGCGTATTGTTAAAAAGTTTTCCCCATTTTGCATTTGCAAAAGTTGGAAATTGTGTGTGTACATGCTACATACATTTTTTTACTTGCGTATATCCATACTTTTCATACGGGACGTGAGTGCGAGAATATTGCTAATGCATATTATGAAATGCAATGTTTGTCTCCAAAAAGAACATGTAGTAAGCTTTACACGTTTCCTCCTCATTTTCGAGAAGAGTAAAAATACGCGATCCTTTAAATATGAGACTGGTGCATGATGGAAACGCAGAAAAAAAAACCGTTCGCACAAATGTGAACGTAGCTCCACTTTCACTACTATTGTTGTATTATAGTATTAAACTGTTACTTTTGGGGAGCATTACAAGCAAAATCCATTTATACTAATGCAGCCTATTCATACACATGCTTACGCGGACTATACACAATCCAAAAGTCATCATCCCCTCATCTCGTGTTGTATGAATGTACTTATTAGATCGTTGACTGTGCACGTTTGTCCACCGTTGACTGATCAACTTTTTCATCATTCATTTTACGAAAAGGAAAGTGAAAGGAACGCCACAATAGAGTGAGGCTCATTGCATTTGACGGCACCGTTCGTGCAAAATGTTGAACAGGTCTCTGTACTCCGTGTAAGAGGGGCGAATGCGAAGAAAAGTGAAATTCTTATCGTATATAGTACTCGCTATACGTACCTTATGTGCATGTCTCGCTCTCTTATCGAAAGGGAAGAAGTCGTGGAGAAAGTAGGCAATTATTACGGAGGTATATCACGAAAGCATATAGTAATATCTCGAGGAGAACGAACAGTTATTTTTTCCTCGAGAGAGAAGCCACCTCTACTAATACGCTTGTTCATAATATGGTATAATTATCGAGTATGTTCATCTTATCTTTGACGAGGTATGTGCGTTCCTTTCCTTGCTCCTCGTCATATTTCCCGTTTCATATCACGGAGAAAGCCCGAACCAAGAAAGGAACGGCAGCAAAAGGAGAAGGAACACAGCAGACAAGAAATATGCATTATGGATGTATATAAAGTGATGTGTGCAATAATATACGCGCGAGGATTTTGTTGATATGTAAGACTCCTCCGCTTCGTGAAAAGTTGAGGGAAAGAGAAATAGGAGTGAATAAGTGAAAACAAAGTCTTTCCATGGGAGAGAGAGAGAGAGAGAGATAGAGACTCAGCGCTAGCTCAATGCGGCATACTCTCACCCAAAAAGTTGGTCTGCGCAAAATTTAGGTCAATTTTGCGCCGCTCAATATCGTCTTCATGTAGAAAGAAATCGATTCTTGCTCTGGTTCCGCCGCACTCCCGTGATGTCGTGTCCCGTGTCCGTCCGTCAGTGGTTTGGACTTGCTTGCTTTCCTTTTTTCTTACTTGTCTCGCCAAAAAAGCCTATGCCTCTTTTGCTTTCACTCGGGTTCATGCAACCTCGCTCTCCTCAACACGTACGTACTCAACAACACACACACAATTTTCTCTCTCTCTCGCACACACACGAGTCAGCAACTAATGCACGAATAGCAATAATAGGAGTGGAAAGAGTGAGAAATACGCTGCGATATCACATATGGAAGGGAAAGAGTCGTGAAAGCTGTTTTCCACCTTTGCCCAAGCAATAATATAGCATTGCATGCAAACATTGAGGGTCCTCCTTAAAAAAGGGTATGGGACTTGAGATTTTGTGTGCATACACATACACACACACCTTTCTCCAGCTCTTTTCCAGACCATGCAATGCTGACGACTACAACAGTCACTGTCTGCACTCACGTTTACTCCCCCAGCAAAGTCTTCATCATACGTATGTAAGTGTGTGTGTTGATACTAGAAAGAAAGGGAAACTTATAGGAGAGATAGAGAGAAAACAAGTTGACTGCGTGGGTATAATGTCCGGCACTGTGAATATACCATACGTAAGTGTGTGTGTTGATACTAGAAAGAAAGGGAAACTTATAGGAGAGATAGAGAGAAAACAAGTTGACTGCGTGGGTATAATGTCCGGCACTGTGAATATACCTATTGTTCTCGACGATGATGTTTGTATACTTAACCCAGAGCACATTCTCGTATTGCTTTCAATGCAGCAGCTGCTCTTCAACAAAGGGAGGACGATGAAAGCAGCAGTCCGAATGAGGAAGGAGGGAGAATACCGACTCCGAGAGTCCACGTTTTCTCCAGAAAAAACAGCAGCAGTGTGCCTGTCGGCTTGTTGCCTTTCATGCTGAGAACACCCTACACATAGCCACAATGTAGAGTTTGAACGCATGGTTTTTGTGGATGCAGCTTTCTGTGCTCGCACAAATAGAGTGGTGGTGGTGGTGGGAGACTTTCTCCGAAACTTGTTAGTGTCGCCATCCGTACGTCTGTGGGCGTAAACGTGCCCACAGAAAGTGCATCTCTTTTGTATTAGTCCCAATTCGCGAAGTAGATGGGGGCTCTCTCGCAATCACTTTCCGAAACAATTACCAAAGGAGTTCCGAGCATAGGCTCCATCTTCGAGGTGGAATTGTGTACTTTACTATTTTCTCCGGGAGTAGGCAGGGGACTCCAGGGTCCGTTGTTAGAGTCAGGTAGAAGTTGTTACGTGTCTGTCAGTTTGACTTTTACCAGCCCAGACTGAACGGTCCTATTTCACCTTGCTCTCCTAACAAGGTATTATGCATGACTCTGAAAACATTTTAGGGTAGAGACAGTCCCTGTCGAGTCACAGTTGTGACTAATTTGCGGTGCCCTTCTAACTGACAAGATTGACTGCTTTTTTTTTGTGGGAGTGAGAAAATGATTCGAGGTGCAGGAAGGTAGACGTGACCTTGTTTCCAGTTTCGGGTAACAAGGGACACATATTCAGAATATAAACTAGGTGACTAATCTCGTCCTTTATAATTCATTTTGAGAGAGTACCACACACATACTCTGGCATACATAGTTTATGCAGTATACACAAA
>JAHZMW010000197.1:0-33613 GCA_027743745.1 Alloscopus bannaensis
CCTATATACTTTGTTTTTGCAAAAAGTGAGTCTTGTTGAGATGGATTAGTAATAAGATTGCGATGATGATTGTTGAGAAGGCGTAGTGTGTCAAAGGGAAGTACGATTTTTTCAATTTGATGCTCATGCATATTACCTTCTACTTTAACTTGCCATCAGATCACTTCATCTCGACTTTTCTTCACATCAACCCTCTCGGTGCTTTTAAAATTGCACTGAGGGGAGCCAATAATATTTCACACTTATCACACTTCTTCTGTCTTTTGGTGGAGTGCCTTTCTAAAAAAAGTGCAGTTATGATTTTTATGAAATATGTGCTCCCCTATTATAAACGTACTTACACGCTTTTTTCATGTAGGTCGAGAAGTGATGATGAAGTGACCAGAAGTTTCTTTTTAATTTCATGTGGATTTATTATTTTCATCGAGCCTTCAGGTATACATGATACAATTGAAAACGAGTCATGAAACGAAAAACATTAATTTCTCACTCAAAAAAGGTAATTAACGAAATGATACTCTGTGTTCAATGTTCTTGGCTCTGACAGCTTCTCTGAAAACCATAAACCTTGCAAACACTCTTCAAGATATTACGATGATTTAACATTTTTGTAAACCATTGTGATTTTAAAAAAGAGGAGAAAAAAGAAAGCTTGTCTTACGTTATGAGTTTTTTTCTGATGACCATATTTTCGTCCAGCTTCTTACCTCTTTAAAAACGTAAATTATGCCTGTATGCACAAAGCGCGCAAGCCATATATTAGCCTGATTAAGGGCAAGCCAATAATTAAAGTTTATAGCGTAATTGCACTTTCTTGGTGGTAATGGCCTTCCCTCTTCGCGCAGCAATACCTATGCGCTCACAGGTATTGTAAACACAGACTACTTGGCTTCAACACAGGGATTTGAATAAACACGTACGCTAATTCTTCTGAATCCCATTTTGCAAGTTGGTGTTTGTAGCTAAATGCACCTCTTTCGCTAAATAGAGATTGAAGGAGATGAATGAAAATTGCACAAAATTAGAAAATCATATTTTTGTCAGCAATTCTCTCTCTTAAAAAGCACAACCTCACCACACACGTAGGAATTAATGTTTTGTAATTGTGTAATAGAGGCAAAAGGGCAAAACTATACATACGTACACCCATTTTTTAGAAAATCTTTTCAAAAAATGGACTAATTATCTGTGTAAATGCAGCGAGTGGAGAAGTGAGTATACACGTAGACCAATACATACGAAATGAGTTTCAAAGCCAATACCCTTAGACAAGAATACATAATCGTTATGCATTTTTGTATTATCACATCCACTCATCGCGCGTTCCTCCGATGACTCCAAAAAAAACTTTTGATTTCACTTCCACAAGGATATACATCTACATAATATTGGCATATTGCACAGCGTGATATATGAGAAGTGGAGTGTAATTATCATTTCTTTTGTTAAACTATCCTTTTTATAGAACCCTTATTATTATTTAATTTTTTCATACATTTCTCCCTTTTTATTATAGTTTACACATCACCTTATCGTTGAGCGTTGTGTGCACACAAATTTTTAGCTGATATTCAATACACCATGTGTGTTATGAGCATAAAATGATATTTAAAAAAGCAAAAAAAAATATGAAAGTCTTTTGACATCTTGACTTGTTGAGGGTTTTGGCACCAACACTTCGTGGCAAAAATGGAATCACACCATGAAAGACAACGCATACTATATAACATTTGATAACATCTCCATAATATTGTTCTGCTTTGAACCAGTATTCACATTTCGTGAGTGCCACCCTTCTTACAGAGCTTACAGCGGTTATCCTAATAAAATGATGAATTCTTTGACTTTCTGCGAGCGTACCTGATGCATTTTGACTTGACTTTTAGATTATGAAGTTTCAAGTTTGTGAATACTATAAACCTTTGAAAAATCAACAGAAGCCAGGGTGGAATTGCCTGCTGTGTGCGAACTCAAGGGAGTTTTTCCTAAGATGATGATGAACTCTTTAGTGTTTTCCACTTGGACGCACTGCACTTCTGGCAGTAAACCTTGCGAATAATATTATTTTTCACAGAAAAACTCCTGCTCTTTCATCTCTCATCCCCTGTGTGCATCCGTAAGACAAGTGTAATAATACGAAGATGATGAGTAAGTTGCATGCAGGATTACTTTAACTGTTTTAAGATGTGTGCATATTAAAGGTATCCAAAAGTGCGCCGGCAGAGAAAGAATATATAGACTTTTCATAGTTATAAGACGTTTTGAAGAGATCTTGTTCGGGAAGACTATGTGTTCATTATATGACAAGGAGAAAAGGTTTTTTATTTTCTCGCAGTCATAAATAATCATTTTTTACTACTTTTGTTTCTTCCTCTTTTCTCTCTCTTCTGAAGTCTTCTTGATGATGAAATATATAAACTTTGCTTTTTTGGATAGCTTTGTCTGATCATAAATGTGTAAGAGAGAAAATTTTCACAATCTTGAGCATATACATCCGTTTCCCGTTTTTCCTGCAAGAATCCATACAGTTTACAGTTTACACCTTTTTAGAGGGTTGAAAGATTAGACACGAAGTCGAAGTGAAAATAAGTTCGTTATGCCTCGGGAGAGAGACGTGAACTTAGCTTCCCTCGTTTTGCGGTTGTGAAATAGCAAAGATTTTGTGGTGGATTCATCTTTTTGTTTTATGCACACACGTAAACTTCCTCTTTCTTGAGAGGTACTTGAAATAACGTTTGTAATTTCATTCATTGGAAATAACATCCTCCTCTCTAAAATGGTCATGATTTCACATACAGAGGAGGAGGACTTTTTTCTCATGTCAAGCTACCTTTTTTCAATTACAGAGATTATATATACCTATATCCTGTATTTTGGAGTGTTTTCTCCGACACGGTGGTTGGTTGACATATGCAAAATTATAATTTTTTCAAGGGGAGTTCCTTAAAAAATTACCCTTTCCAAAAAACGAGTCTTAGTCATGCGTACACGAGTGACAGAGTGAGATGATACTTGATTTTGAAACGGGAGAGAGAGAAAGGGAGCTAGAGAGTTTGGTTGAGAATATTACATATGACTCATTTCGGAGATTGTGTTCCCTCAAGAGCCCCAAAGTGCAGTGACATTTGAAGAGGAATCGTGAAACCGTGAGATGTGACCGCGCTTCTCGCTGAGAACACAAGAATTATTACTATATAATCTTGTCATGCTCCACACTATCATTACGCAACTTAAATACTGAGTACACTCCACATGCAAAGTGTGCCAATTATGATGTAGCGCTGCAAATGTTTTCCGATTAGACGTACTGCAAAAATCTCTAATTTTCCCAAGTAAAGAAACAAAAATCACAAGTTTTCTGCGGTAAGCGTACACACACAGCGGCATAATAATCTTTTTCGCACACTCAAATTATCCGTGTCAGTTACATATGAAATGTGATAGTATATAGCACTGTGTGATTTGCGACTGCTTTGATTTATTCCCATTTTGTCAGACTCATTTCGAAGCGAACATTATTCTGCTTGATTATTATTATACACACACCTGCGGTGTGTCACTGGCGCTTAGGAGCTAGTCGTCGTTAGGAATGTAAATTGATTAGAGAAAAGTCATTAATGCATAATTTACGAGAGTCTCAGAGATTACATGTGGAAACTCTATGCAAAACCCATCAACGCTTATATATAAGCGAAGGAAAATTGTACAAAGGCACAAAAACCGAAGGTAATCAGGACTACATCAGCACCAGAGTGGGATTACACATTACTTTTTTTCTTCCAAAAAATACTACAGTCTGATGTATACGTGAACACACCATCCTCACTCGTAGACTCATTGTCATAGTCATGAATGATGGCCATGAATGATACGACTTGACTGTGAGTAAACACACATTTTACAGACACTGCAGCCGCTACTGTGGGAGAATACTCCCTGAAAAAACGGTACACATCTTTGATGAAAGAGAGCATGGTAGGCTCAGCGGTTGCCTGCCTTCCCTCTGTCAAATCGCTAAAATACATGGAGATGCAAGGTAACAGCATAAATTTCGAGGGAATACATTTATCCAACCTAAATATGGATACAAATAGAAGCCCAAAACCAATGTACAGGAAAGGTACAAACCTGAGAGTTGTCTAGTACCCTCCTCTTGCATCTCATCCAAAATCGTGGTAAACAATGTATCTCTCTAGAATCTATCAACAAAAGAATTACTTGCATATGCATATACATAGCATTGAGTACTTAAACTTGATCTCCTTTTAGCACAAGTGTTTACACACAAGATGCATAACTTTAGAAAAAAGCCACAAAATACTATTTTTTTCTACATCTATTACTTAGTTTCTTGTGAGTAGCAAGTAGTTCGAAATAGCAACAGGAGTGAGCATAACTTTGCGTTTTGCATGCTTTGTGTACACAAAAGTTTTCTAATAAAGAAAGTGCAACATTGGTACATCATCGCCGCTACTGTGTACGACTCGTCAATTGTTACGTTTGTTGCATATTTGCGTTTTGTGTGTGTAGGTGTTTTTTCTATAGAATTGCACTCTTCAATCATATAATACTCTACCTGTAGCTTGATCGTGTAATCTGTATTTCAAAGAACACCATATATCTGATATATATGTATATAAGAAACTTTGCGTGTACAATTTAATTATTGCTCACTTCTTGAGCCAACAGGCATAATATTTTAGATTGCAACGAGAGTTGAGTTATAAAGTAGCTATTTTTGAAAGTTTTTTTTCTCTCCCTTAAAACACACAATAGTTTATTGGTATAGAGGGGGTGTACAAGATGACTTGAGGCTCGGAATCATAAAAAAAGAAAAGTGCATAACTACACAGAAAGGATACGTTCAGGCATTCCTTGGCGTGTTCGAAATTGTTTCAAGTACTTCTTTCCTGACGTTTAAGGCTACCTCAGAAAAGTCTCTACTTTACTAGCTGAACTGTGAAGACTGTGTGTCTTGTGGATATATGTGTGTTTGCTCTCAGTTTGAGTCTTGGTTTCACAGCATCTGCTCCCTGTTTGAGTTGAAAAAGTCCGTCCATCCGTCAAAAAAAGATATCCTCCACACTCCCTTACGAGAGAAGTGCGGTAGATATGCACACACATTGCACATAATCCTTGTGTATTATATATATAGTTTTTGTTAAGTCAGGGAAAAAAACAGCCGACAAACTCTCCTCAGCACTCACTCCTCTCTGGTATAGAGTAGTGCACATGTACACACGAAGAAAACCAGTTCAGTTCAACATTGTTCTCGCTACTGCTCACAGGAACGAGACGGAGAGAGAAACGTATTTTTTCTCTACTTTTCTGCAAAAATAAAACTCGCCTTTAACTAATATAGAAAATTCTTGAAGTGAACCACTACCACAACCAAGTCAAGTGTGGAAGAGAAAAAAAATATAACACACACGTAAACGTGAAAGAGAAATAGACAGACGAAGAATTGTTGTGTAAGACAGAGATTTTTTTTTGCTCAAGAGACAAAACCTGCAGAGAAAAGGATTTGTGATAAAAAAGAAACGGAAGACACGAGAATAAGAGACTCTTTTTTTGGATAAAAAAGAACGAGTCCTATTTTAGTCATACATTTTCTTCACACAATCATATACAAGAGAGTTGCGTAGATTTGAGTTTGTGAAAGGGATTTTAACGGAACTGTTTCAGTGTTATATTTTATGTGATCTAATTCCTCCCAACAAAACAGGAGAGAGAAGTGCGTTTTGTGGATGTCTTTTGGATAATTTTTGAGAGGTAAGTGATACACATAAATACTACGCACAACTTATGTATCTACGTACCGCCAAACCTTACTATCTGTTATGTACTGGAAACGTAGCCACACTCGAAGTTATCATTAGTGACTTCTCGACTAGTCATGGTCATTTGGAGAGATGAAGGTGGCAAATCACCTCCCCAAATGATTATAATGGTGGCGTGTCTTATTTGTTGTAAAAGCGTCATTTTTCCGCACGCTTGCCGTTTCAAGAATGCCCATTAGCCTAACAAGCTGAAAGAGTTAATAAGAAAATAAAACGGGAGTATGGGATTTTTTATCACTTTAAGAGTAGTTTTTTGGTGATGTATGATGCGATGCGCGTAAAGATGATGTAACGACACACACACTGTCTGTGGATACAAGTTTTCAAAATGAGGATGCTCGTAGTTAATTGCAGTAGGAACTCGAGAAGAAAGGCATTTTTGAAAAGGGATTCGTGATGTAGTCATTTGAGCCAAGTTGTGGGTCTCCTGAGGAGAGCATTGTGTCCACAAATGTGGTGCTCATTAATAAGAAAATAAAACGGGAGTATGGGATTTTTTATCACTTTAAGAGTAGTTTTTTGGTGATGTATGATGCGATGCGCTTAAAGATGATGTAACAACACACACTGTCTGTGGATACAAGTTTTCAAAATGAGGATGCTCGTAGTTAATTGCAGTAGGGACTCGAGAAGAAAGGCATTTTTTAAAAAGGGATTCGTGATGTAGTCATTTGAGCCAAGTTGTGGGTCTCCTGAGGAGAGCATTGTGTCCACAAATGTGGTGCTCACGAGAAAATTGAATAGTCCCTAATATAAATGACCACGAGCTTGTTGCACTGCTGCGTGGAAATCAAATTGTGACTTCCTCTTTCCGCTCCTTCTGCATTCGTATCGAAACGAAGTGAATTGAGCGCATTGTCAGCTCAGTTCCTGTTCTGATAAAAATATACATAAATCTGTACGTCTCCCTCTCTCCAGGCGAAATGCATTCCATGCAATACAATCGAGTTCGTTAAAAGTCATACAAAAGGTCAGCCAGTCAATGGCAGTGCCATTGCCACGAAAACGTATCATCATACTCCAAGCACAAAAGAGTTTATCACTCGGCCGAGTATTATGTGTCATGTGCAGGGATATGTTCGTGAATCGGATGATTCAACACATTCCATGAATCCATTGTTGCTACTAGACGGTATCAGATTAGACAACTAAAATAATCAAAAGCACCTTGTAGTTCACGAGCCGAGATGGACTGAACTGTGAGCTGGTGTGTCACACGAAAATATGTCTAATGAGATTTTCACATGCAGAACAAGAGTTTATACAAAGTTAGCCTATGCATTTGGAGGAGAATGTGGAGTATACTATTGCGGAGAGGATTGCATTTGTAAACTATCCCTTTCTCTATAAGTGCATTCATCCAAATCTAATTCGATTTGGCTTGTGGCATAAAACGATCATCTCAGATTAGAGAGAAAATATACTTGGCTTGACAAGATAAGGAACACGAGGTAAAAGTTGATGTCGATAGGAATAGAATGCAGATATTTGAGCAGGTTTTGAAGCAATGTTTTTTATGTTGCGCATTTTATCACAAATGCATTTTCCCTCTTGTCGCTACATTGTTCTCTCGGTTTGTAGTTTGGCTTGCTTGACAAGATAAAAAACTAAATAGCTCCATCAAGGTGTGTGGGACCGACATCCAGGTGTTCTTTTGACGTTCACATCGGAACGATCCGTCGATATGTGGATTACATTATTTTTTTTGTATAAATCACTTATAACTAACCATACTGTCACGATACGCGATATTTTCACATTTTCCGGCATGACTTGACATTTTCAAATTTAGTTGTCTCCTCAAAAATGTTTCCCCTTTTTTGTACCTTAACATTGTATTCGTAGCATTCGTACCAGTTTGTAACCTTTTTCTGCTCCTCCGCACATTCCCATGATTCGCCTCCATCCTTTCCGCGTAATAAACGATTAAACAGTCCGGAAACGTGAGTAAAAACTCGTCCCATTTTCAGTGGAAAAGATGGTAATGATGTTGTACATAGTTTTTCGTCATTTTCCTTGATTTGATTGGCAACAATTTTCTAAAGTTGAATGTCTCGGAAAACGCATAAGGTCTCTCCTCTTTTCACTCAAATTATGACAATTCAAGTGAGAACAAATAATGAGAGACAAGACAAGAACATGTGCATAACAACTTTTCAAGGACAAGCTGTTAAACGTGAAAATGCCGTTTGTAAAATCTCAAAAACTTTCCAGTACATTTCATGACCTATCCCCGATTTTTTACATTCAACCCCAAGACAGACTCGGATGAAAATTGTCGCGTGCACTACAACGTAAATTGTGTAGCATCAATCCTACAGCATTTATCATGTCATAATAACTCAACTCACAGTCAAAGTAAAAATTCACATTTCACGGAATGGGGAATCATTATCCATTCCCTTCTCGTCTCTTTCCCTCTAATTTGTACTCGAAAACGGTGCAGTCAAACATATTCTTTATGTGATGGGGGAGGCTATTTTTCCGTCTCTTTATGTTTACGTTATCATTTTACGGAGTCTTGTGCCATATTCACTGTAAAGTGTATCACTTCCCTTTTACAAAAAAAATCGTATTGCTGCCATACTTTTTGTTCAAAAAAAAGATCTATACGAGTCACAACCGCACTTTCAAATTGGATACAATATTTGGAAGAGGAAGTGCAGACGAGCTTTACGGAACACTTATGGTTATGGTTATGGCTTGGCACGTACGACGACTTTATACACAAAAAAAAACAAGGGACAGGCGCAGACTGAGAGGGTGAATATATTTTTTTTTTCGGGGAAAAGGGCTTTGACTTTACTTACAGTGCTTCCTTAGAACAGTAGTATATCGTTGTGCTGTGCTCTGGAGTATTTTTTTTACACAGAAGTGGAGGAGTGTAATAAGAGGCGAGTTTGTGTGGCGTGAACACATAGGCTCAGTAGGGTGTGTATTTACATGTCATGAGGACTTTCCCCTTTTTGCCTTGAGACTTTTCGTCTGCTCCTCTGCCGCCTTCCTGCATTCCCATTGAAGACACGCTTTTTTTTCTCCAGTTCATTTTATTAACATTCTCCAGTTCCAGCAACATTCTCGCCATAAAGGAGTAGTTTAATGCGTGCACATGCACCAAAATTGAAGCATTTCCTTATACACATGGCTGCGAGCAGCTCCATTTTTGATACACATAATATTTTTGTTTCTTACAAAGCCTCGTGTTCAAATGTGTAGAAAGGCTTAAAGGATTTTTGATCGTGTGTCAATCTGTCCTGTTGTGTTTACACCCAACTCAGAGCCGCTGGAGAGTGGAAAAGAATGTGATGGGTGTTTCTCTCCAGGATGTTAGGATCCATATTTGGAGTGAGCTGCATACTTGATTTCTCAAGCTATAAAAATGCGTAGACTTTTAATCCATTACCTGAAAAAGGCTCTGATATGGAACACATCAAACGTGTGGGGGATAATGATGATCAGTGGAAGAATGTGAAAATGCGTGTGGAAAAATGTTCTCTCGTCTCTTGAGGCAAAAAAACAGGAAGGCACACAAAATCTCTCACCACAACATCCCGCCTCTAAAGATATGCTACAGAGGCGTAATGATGTTGATCCTTTTTTCTAAATTGCAAGGGGAATGCTGTTGTTGTTGTGTGCACACAACACTTTGCAATATTAAAATGTATCTTCGTGTGAGGAAGCTTGAGTAGCACGGATCTGGAGAATAATGTCGTGCGTGAGTCATGGTAAATGGTTGGATTCTGCACAAGACGAAAAGGCAGTGATTTTCTCTGTTTTCCAGCAAAACTCTGCTTTCCATTTTCATCCCTGTCATTTTGGGTGTACGTGTAAACACGACAGAATAAAGGCTGTCTCACTCCTTTGTGACAGGAGGAAAGACTGGAGAGTTTCGTGAAAATGACAAAACTCTGCTTTCCATTTTCATCCCTGTCATTTTGGGTGTACGTGTAAACACGACAGAATAAAGGCTGTCTCACTCCTTTGTGACAGGAGGAAAGACTAGAGAGTTTCGTGAAAATGAAATGCATGCGTAGAAATGGTTGCTGCATTCTGCCTGAAAGCCGTACAACTGCTGAGAGTTGGATTGCTCAGGAGAATTTCCCAGAGAATCGATTTTACTCCCTCAGCTTTAGTTTCTCGCATGCAGTTCAAGTAGCAACAACTCCGTTTTGTGTGCAGTGCTCAACCTTCGCCCTGTATCGTTGTGGAAAGTTGTGTATGAGTTACTACCTACTCTCTTTTTGGAAACAAAAGAGACATTCGCTGTGAAAAAATTATTTTTGTGGGAGACATATCTCTCCCTCGTATGTAGCTGGTAGCTGACAAAGATAAGTCATTTTTGTCAGAATTCTTGCTCTCAATTTATTCTTGTTGAGGTTATGACAAGGAGGGAGAAAAACAATAGTTAAACGTAAGGTACGATAATTTTTGTCCTATGCTTACTGTAAACGCTTCTATTTAATTTTATGATGATACTCTTGTTTCCAGTAAGTGGTAGGTAGATTTGCTTCTCTAATGTTCGTCAGTTGAATTATAGATGTTGTCGAAATGAGTTAGACAGAGGGACGCAGACGTGTCTCTTTGACAGGCAGAATTATTTGAAATTTGCGACAGTTCGACAAGTCAAGCTCCCGATGTCAAATGTTATAATATTGTGTTTTCGATCGTAAGATAGGGACATATTGTACATAGCCATATGTCTATTGCAAATCAGTATCGTTTTGCATTTTCTCCGTCTGGTGTGCAGATGTAGGCACATTTGCTCTAGCTCATATTATAACTTCGGACAACCTATCGATGACTATTACGGACAACACTTGAAATATTACGGTATCGACGAGTTCATGACTTTCAATAGACTGAATCTGCCACGGAATACTTAATCATCTTAAAAATCTGTTGTGCAGATTAAATGCATTTTAGCAGTCTTTTGTTTCTTGTGTCTTTTCTACTGTTTACGGGTTTGCACACATACTTTTCGCATGTTTCCTCCTCGTCACCCTGTTTCATCTCCTGTGAATTGGCATATCAAAGCGGCTTTTGCTCTCCTAAGCCGTTCTCATTATAATAACGAAAAGAAGAAACAAATTCCTCCGAGAGATCCTTCCACCTCTTCTTTAGCTCTGCCTCTCGGCACCACCACACACAACTTCAAACACAAAATTCGACACAGCAGCAAGAAAGCACATGTGTGTGTGTTTTCTACGTTTTGAAGCCACACAAATGCAAGGTGCTTTATGCGAGTCGAAAAAACGCACTCATCATCATTACCATCATCAGTGTTCCATTCACAGGGAGCATTTGCTTGGCAAAAAAAAAGAACGAGCATATCAACCCAATTTTTTTATCCCCTTTTGTGAGTGCATTAGTACTCTGTGTACAAGTTTGCAAGCCAGCATGATCATCATTTTGATGTTGTGTGCAGAAAAAATGCAACTCTCAAAAGAACACCATAAATACCTCGAAGCTCTGTTTTTTCATACTGCACTTTTTGAACAAACTCGGGACACGGCACACAACCTCATTTCATAGCTGGAAGCTACACCACAGATGAATATGTTTTTAATGACTTTTCACATTCATTAATCCACATCTCAGCTTATGGTTATGGATGCCATATCGGCATCATCGTAAAAAATGTTTTCATTCTGCTGTGGACACGCGAAACCTTCTCAGCCTATTTTGTACCTCACTGTCTTCACTTTTGAAAGCCAGTAAAACAAACAGCAAATTAATGCGTCCGCATCATCGGAGGATGTGTAAATATGTGTGACAGGGGGAAACTATGTGCTCACATTTTTTGACAAAGCTGCCGCATCAGAAACGAGTGGAGCATGATTCTCTTTACATGACACAAATTAGGTGTAATTGAGTTGTAATGTGATCATGATCATCATTCATCATGTCTCAAAGTCTCAACTCATCACACAACGTTTTACTGTATGGCAAATATTTTACATTGGGATTATAGAGAGCTTCAGCATTTATGCTGAGTAAAGAAAAAATGGCAATTGCTGTAAAAACTAGGGCCACAATAAATTCTCAAAGTGTCACTACAGCCTTCTTGATTCTTCTCTGAAGATAAAACAAAGGGGACCGCTTTTGTCCCAAATTTTCCACACTGTGTGTGCTTCTTTTTTATCAAAGTGTGCAAGGGATGCGATGAGAGATTTCCTTTGAGAGAGGAATTTTTGCAATGACTAATCATTCTTGAAGAGATTGCTTTCTCGGAGCTCCCCACACGCTCGTTACAAAAAAAGACAAAAGGGCCGTAATGCAGATTTGCACAAAGGACAGAGATTCTGAGAAATGTGGTAAAAAGCTCACACAGAACGCGAAAGCGCTCTTACAATGAAGCTCTAATCATTATATCATCTTGTCTCGTTTTGTGTGAGCAAGTTCATTGATTCAGCTTCCCGTTGTTTTCTTGGCTTGAGTGCTCAAAAATTCCCATCACCTTTTGCGCGTCGATGTGAATGGGGAAAATTGAATGTGAAAATATGACGAGAGACAGAGAAAGATAATATTGTCGTGGAAAAAAGAATATTGTCTTGCCTTTGGGCACAATTTCATGATTACAATGTCAAGCTTCATCAGTCCAAGGCAGATACATCCTGGTATCCACAAATGGGGATGAGTAAAGATAGTTATTTGAAGAAAAGCTTATTCAAGCCGAACCCTCAAAAACCACATAATTTTTTTCTCTCTCTTCACTCACTTCGAAAATTCTAATCATAGTTCTTTGGTTTTTCTTTTGTAGGTTGACGTTGTTCTGAGAAAAAGGATTTCTCTCCTTTGGTGGTTTGAGAAGAACGGATTTCTCATTTTGGATTAATTGCACACAAAAATTGGAATCGGATGCTCAGTGTTTAAAGTGCCAATACGTATACAAAAAGTGTAAGAGATCACTCTACAAAAACCAAAATCATCAAAATGAACGGAATTCACATGAACGGGAACGGGATTTCCAATGGGGCGGAAGGAAGTTGCTGGGAAAAAGGGATATGGTTGGTTGGCTTGATTAACTCGCAATTTGCGACGCTACAGAGAAGGACTATGAGAGCTACTTTGAGATCAGTGTCCAAAACGAAACAGGTACGCATAGTTTGATAATAATCCGTTAAAACAATACAAGAAATGGCGGAATTCTTCCTTTTTGCAAAAGCTTCCGCACCCAAAAGAGCGATGAGGGGAACACGCACGCTTTAATTTAATTATAGGTATTAACTAAAAGGAAGATGCGTAAAATTGTCGTGATTCCTCCTTCCCGAAAGGCGCACACACCGAAAAAGCCTTTTTTTTACAGTTTTCGCATAATGGAAGGTGCATTATCTTGACACAAGAAGAGTTGGGGGAGTATCCGTTTTTTCTAAATAGAGTTGAGGTTCTCCTTTTATCTTTTCGGTTTGCCGGACGTGCCATGCATCACATGATAATCATGATCATGAAACTTGATGAAGATCATGATGTGCTGATGATCATCATCAGTGGGAAAGGATTGGCTCAGTATAAATGAGATGATAAAAGGTGTAGAGAGCAGTGCACGGCCCAAACAGTCAGGAAAATGTAACGAGATAATGTGGAGAATATATGGGATAAATATAGCGTAGTATATTTTTGAGCGAAAAAAATACCATGAGATGAGTTCATTTACCGGCCTTAGGGCAATTGGATCCACATGAGCAATGAGTAATATCTATCAAAGTCTAAAATCTCCAAGAGAGAAAGAAGAAAAAAATGAGCCCCTTCTTGTTTCTCATTCACGAAAAATATTACTCAAATGCACAAAGTGTGGTGCACACATGAGCTTGATGGTAACACGTAGATTTTTTACGTTTCACACGCGCCTCAAAGGCTTAATACAATTTTGACGTTTTTCCCATTAGTCCGCATATATTTTGTTGAGTTGATGTAGTGCATTACAATGCGAATTATTTAAGGGAAGTGGAGAACAGAAGAAAAAGAACTTTTACTCATTGGCACGCTCTCTTTTTTTTGCAAAAATATATCATTGTGGGATCCTGTATATATGTACAATGAGGTATATAGTCATAGCCATTCATCTTGTACAAAGTGGCTACAACAGCTTCATCATCATCATATTGACGGATTGAGATTGAAAATTAGAGGATTCCGTCCAAAATTTAGCCAAACTCCGAATAAAGTTTGGCAAGCTAGAGAAACAAGCTGATTATCTATGCATACAGAATTACACGTGAACTTTGATTGAAAGCGTTCCCTATTCGAAGAAAAAGTTCATTCCAAAGATTAAATCATGTGTGTACGCGTTCTTACTCAACAAGAGGTGCGAAAAAGGGAAATCAAACAACTTCTTCCGTACGTGTAATGGTCGTATTGATTGAAGAAATGCATTTTGAGGAATGTGTTCACATCGAACATGAGAAACGTTCGTGAGTCTCATGTAACTTTTAATTAGACACTTGGTAAGCAGACAAATGCGTCGTAGTCATGCCCTGCACTACATAGATAGCCACTTTGAAAAGTTGAAACTCAAACGTAACATCCTTCACTCTCCTTCATCTTTCGCAATCGTCATGTTCATTTGGATGGGTTAGCAAAAGTTTCAATAATTACTACAAAATCAAAGAGAAGTACGCACATTTTTTTCTGCTCACAAAAGTGCTCGAAGAGTGCTTAAGTGCAACGAACGAAGGAGCCGACAAAAAGGCATTGAAAAAGTCCATTAAGGCAGTCTTCTCCATTAAGTGGATGCGTGATTGTACGCATATATAATGTTTGGCAAGTCTTTGCGTTGATTTTCAACATCGGACGTTACAAAGGGTTGAAAATGAGCTAGTAGTGTGATGGCTTCTTTTTATGATGTACAAATAAGGAGTTAAATATGAATCATAACTCTTGACTGGAACTAGAAGCCATATGCAACAATGTAAAATGCCTGTCATAAAAATATCGGATTTTTTTGTTAAAAAAACACACGTTATTTAGTGATTTTAGTTATGCAACGTTTTAATTGATGTTTTTCCAGGAAAGTGGGCACTTCGCAACATTTCCAGAGGTTACTTCCTCGGCGCCGCCCCGGACAAATTGATTTGCACCGCCAAGGCTCCAGCCGAGTCCGAGTACTGGTCGGTCCACATCGCAGCTCGACCCCAGGTCACTCTCAAGTCCGTAGGACGGAAGCGGTACGCTCACTTGGCTGACAGCGAGGATGAAATCTACGTCGACTCCAACGTTCCATGGGGCGCTGACACTTTGTTCACCCTGGAGTTTCGTGAGGGCAACTACGCCATTCATTCGTGCAACAATAAGTACTTGCACCGTGATGGAAAGCTTCAGGTAAAAATACAATTTTCTGAACCGCTTCAGAAAAAAAACGACTTTTTTCGTAGCAAGTTTGATGGATGGGTTATGATTTGAAAACATGTTCAACTCAGTGGTCCAGATCATTTATAACAACGTTCTCTATACATTGCTCATTTTCACCAGAGATGTTATCCTGTCTACACAGAAGTGCTGCAAACATACCAAACACAGTTGCGAGAGTGCGAGTTGCTAAAAATGTACACGATTTCACTTCATTGAGGAAACGATAAATCATTTCTCGAGAATATTCAAAAGACACACAAAAAAGATGGTTAGAACATGATGTAGTTAGCACAATAAAAATAGCGACAACCCTGTACAACACTCTGTTTAAAAGCATTACTTAATTGTGGGAAAGTTTGTTAAAGGATGAGGAAAGATAAAAATAGGTTCTTTTTTAAGTAGAAAAAAATGGCAAATGACACAGAGTGAATACGGGCGTAAAAGAGTGTACAAATCTGTGGAGGAGAGTTGTGTACTAGAAAAGCAAGTTTTTATGGTTAGAGACACATGCGTTAAAAATCAGCTAATGAACACACACACTCTGTTACGATGATATAACTCTAGGCTCAGGTTTTCCTCAGCAGTTGATTTCTTCAGTGTTCGTGTATCGTTTGTCTGCGGTTTTTTCTGCGCTCAAAAGAGAAGCTCCTTGATAAAAGAAGAAGAGAATCAAATTGTTTATGTATTCAGGTGGTGGTGTGGCACATCTTTATTGTGAACAGTTTAGTCACGTTCGGCATTCTTGAGGTGGGAATCAAAGAGGGAAGCAAAGCAAAGCCAGAAAAATCCTTATTCTTGTTCCTCTTATTTCTTTTTCATTAAACTGTCAATAATGATGTTTGTGAGAAGATTGACTCAACCAGGAAACACTACAAACATCGATAAGAGAGAAACTTGATAAGGCTTTAGCAGTTTAGCATCTACATATTCACGCTGTCAAAATCTAGATTGCAAAATGAGAAAAGAATCTTCAAGAATTATGATGCACTCGACTTCGTTTCGTATGCATGAATTTGTAATGAATGAGAAGGTTTGCATGCGGAAAAAATTGGATCTTTGTCAGTGTCTTGGGAAAGATGACAACTTGCACATGAAAAAATATTCGGGGTTGCTTCACACATGAGGTCAATTCCAAAAGGGATGAGTAATGATCACGATCCCACTCAAGTGGCGATCAGAGTAGAACACTTCGGCGGGAATGAAAGGAAGTGGGGAAAGCATATCGATTTTTTATACGCACCAGTGACAAGGTGGAAGCGTGACCTGTCAATCCTCGGCAAAAGAGTATTTTTTTAAAAGTCGTGAATAGGATTGTATTCAAATTTACAATAATCAAAAACACAGTTTTGTTGAAAGGGTTGAAAAGTTCTTTCTGCTCAGTCAGATTGTGAGATATGGGTTTGTCTAAAGAGAGAAAACACTTCATGCGCTATAAATCTAATTTCTCGCACCTTGCTTTCTTGGATTTCACAGGAAAATTGCGACAAAGACTGTCTCTTCTCGATTGAGTATCATCACGGTCAACTCGCCCTCCGCGACTTCCGAGGCTTGTACTTGGCCCCAATTGGCTCGAAAGCTGTGCTGAAGACACGCTCTCACATTGTGACGAAAGATGAGCTTTTCATTTTGGAGGACTCCCTCCCTCAAGCGGCTTTCATTGCTGCGCTCAACTCCAGATACGTCTCTGTGAAACAAGGTGAGTGCACTAATCGGAGGCGCAAAAAATCGTGCTTCCTTTTTTGCAAAGTCTCTTTCAAAATGATATTTCACGGTCCAAATAGAAATCTCTTTTTTTTCTTCCCTTTTGCATGTCATCGCTGAAAACGCCTTTAGCTCTAATCTCTAATTTATGCATAATATAATAATCCCGTAGCCTTTTTATCATTTCAACAAAAATATAAGAAAAAACTGGGCCCAACAAAAAAGTTCATGTGCAGAGATTCACTTTAGATTTTCAAAGGTACTTAAAGCCACGCTAATCTGATAATTGACGCTGTGAAAACAAAGAATCATGCAAACTCAAGGTTTTTTGCATAGGTATATCTCTGTGTATACCTAAATCAATTTATATGATTGCAATATTTGAGAAAAAGAACAGAAGATAATATTTTACTGACCACCCGTAAGCGCATTACTTAGTTCAGTGCCCCAATTCTGCGAAAAACTTTCAAATTGGTCCACAATAAATTGTGAAGAATGCTGTGAATAGAAGAATAGGGTAGATTTGTATACAAGTAGATGCAAGTAGCCTTTCTCATTGATGATTCAATGGCTCAAGGCAATCAACAATTGTAGACGCAACATTTGTTTCGTTTTTTTTCTAATTACTCTTAAAATTATTATAAATTGTGTATATTGCCCATACGGCTGTGTACACAAAAAAGGTCTACGAATGCCTACATTCAGAGCGTACGAATTTTTGTACAGTACGCACCTATTATTTCCAATCGATTGGAGTTTAATTGGCAATTAACTCCCATTTTCTCTTGACTCTGTAATTAAAAGCTGATATTTTCATTGTTTATTGGGCGCTTCGCTGAGAAAAAGGAAAAGTATTCCTTGCGGCGATTTGGGAAGGAAGAAAGGTAGAAAAATGAAAAAAATAGTGTTCGGGCTACAAAGACTATAAATAAGTATATTGTTTAACGAGTTTATTTAATGGGGGCCTTGAACAATAATGTTATAATTGCTACTCGAGGTATTTGAGAGTAATTTTGGAAATTAGATGTGACAAAGTGTGCCAAAGGGCCACGATGAGTACGCTTTCAACAGTTTTTATTAGCACAGCAACATCCGTATGTGATTAATTCACAAATCTCGCACGTGTCTGCTCTGAGAATGCTTAAAAATATGAATGTATGTCCGTTATTAACCGTTGTAACCGTTTAAATTCTCTGCCCCTTTTCGTAATCTGATTGACGTCATCTCTGCAAATGATATGGTGTCATGCATAAACGCGTCCCACAATTATCTCAATCATCATCGCGTGTGCGTTATATCCCTCTCCTTCGCCCTTCTGTTGAGGCAAGGACGGAAGGCCTTAGCAAAAAAACTGCTCTGATCTCACAAAAAAATTAAAACTTTGCTACGCAGTGCTCTGCTCACTTTTTAAATGCGAGACAGGCTTAATCAGATTAAGTAATTTGTACGAATCTTTGCTGAACGAGAAAAAGGCTCGCGTTGTTCAACTTTAAAAGGGAAAAGTCTGCGAGCCACGAAATTAGCTTAAAAAGGCAGAGAACAAGAGGACTATTTTTTTCCAAATTTGTATGATTATCTTGTTATGAACTTGTAGCAACTTCCAATGATTTCAATCATCAGACTTATCGTTTTGTGAGGGTGTTTGTACTCTCTTCGAAACCAAAGAGTACCTACTCACAGAAGGGTGAAAAATTGCTAAAAGGCAGATTTTATGCATCAACTTTTTTTTCTCGTATGAAAATCGCTGATTTTTCAATGTTAGTAAATGTATGTTACGCCACATTGGGTTTTATTGGTGGTTACAAAATCAAATACGTGTGTCTATATAATATGCGCTTGGATTTTTCAAGTGGTTGGGAGAATGTGTGATTTTAGTTATTGAACTTGAAAGCTCTCTAGACTGTGAAACGAGAGAAAAAATACGTGTACCTATCAAAATGTTGGTTTTGCTGCTCGTCAGAGTATTTAGAGACAAAACAGACGTCTGAAAGCTTATTATTAAAAAATTGTAAAAATGCTGACGCTTTTAGCATAATTTGCTGTTTTATTGGTGTTTGTGGTGTTTGGAGGAAGGGTTAGAACAATTATTGCAATTGTGATCTTTCGCTAAAGTTAACCGTAAAATTCCGTACATGTTAACAACAACTGCCTTACCTATCAGCCTTATTTGTGTAAATGAGACTAATTAATTTTTTTCAGGCGTCGATGTGACCGCAAATCAAAACGAGATTTCCAACTATGAAACATTCCAACTCGAGTTCGACCAAACTACCAAGCGCTGGTACATTCGCACCATGCAAGACAAGTATTGGACTCTCGAAACTGCCGGAGGTATCCAAGCGGTTGCTGATAAAAAGTGAGTTCGCCTCCAATTAATTTCACCTCTGTAATTAAGACAATGATGATCGATTCTTCTTGATGATGGTTTTGATAAAAACAAAGGAGTATTAATTAGTGTTTAAAAGCACCAAGTAAAAGTGTTCCCTTGTCTCTTCATCTGTTGAGGAAAGTGTTTGAAAAAATATAGCTAATCTTCAAGAAAAATTGAAAGCTCAAGGCATTCAATGGGCATCCCCCATTTTCTACAGAAACATGTATTAATTACTTGTAATAAATAATTCATTAAGATAAGCCTCATTTCGTGCTCTTATCACAATTCCCAAAGGCCAAAAAACTCCTTATTATCACTCTGCTGCAAAAAATATCGAATTTAGAAAACTGTTGTGTGTACCACTCCTGTTGTTGGCACGAGAAAATGTAATAAAGCAATCCCTAAATTTCAATTTAATTTTTGTCATTCCGCAGGTCTTCGAACGCCCTATTTGAGCTCGCCTGGTTGGAGGAAGGTGCAGTCGCCTTTAGAGCGAACAATGGAAAGTACGTTGGAGCGAAGAGGTCCGGTCATTTGTACGCAAATTGTGACGTCCCAGACGAGAACTCCAAATACTACTTTTACCTAATCAATCGGTACAAAAGCAACTTTGTGAAGAACATTATTAGCTGTAATTAATTTAGTGGAATGTTCAGCAATTTAGAGATGGTGTCTGATAAACTCAGCACGTGAGAAGGATTAGTAGGATTGTCTGATAAATTACTAATTTGATTAGTGGATTGTGATCTAAAAGGTAATTTTCGAATTCGCAGGCCAATTTTGGTACTCAAGTGTGAGCAAGGCTACGTAGGATACAAGACGAACGCTTGTCCACGTCTGGAATGCAATAAAGCCACTTACGAAACGATCCAAGTGGAACGAGATGATAAGGGTATTGTCCACTTCAAAGGTACTCCACTTTAAAAAACAAGGATTCCCTTTCGTTCACTTCATTTTTATTATTATTTGGCTATGCCTCATATAACATTTTAAATGTTCACTTTCTTATTTTATTAATTATCCGTGAAAAAATTATACGCATTTTGAAAAGAATATATCTTAAACCATTTTCTAGGCCAATCTGGCAAATACTGGGGAATTGTTGGGGATGAAGTAACTGCGGATGCTGATACTCCACACAACTTTTACCTCGAACTCCGCGAGCCAACGAAAATCTGCATCAAGACGACTGCCGGTCAATACTTGTCCTCAGAGAAAAACGGAATCTTCCGCGTGGGTGACACCAACGCGGATTCGGCCACGAAGTGGGAATTCTAATAAGCTTTGTATAGATGTAATAGCAATTTCGTGGAACACGTTTGTTAATAATAATTAATCGAAGAAATGCAAGAAAAAAATTGTTGCAATGAGAGAGCCTCGTGTTTTTCTTGGATCGAGTGGAGCAATCAGAGAGTTAGGCGAAGTGTAGAACTACTATGAAAACGTAGACTAATTTTATTACTTAAACTATGTCTTTTTGCTATATATGATAAGATTGCGTACGGTGAAACGATAAGCTTCCCGTGTTTTCCCGCTTATTTACGGCTAAGAGTTTTTGTACGACTTTGTATAATAGTTTTTACAGCGCAGCAGCATTTTCCAGAAAGTGTGCTTTCTTTCACAACATTCACTCACATCTTTTACAGTTGGATTTTTTATTACGAAATAGGATAGTCATAAGCGTAAAATTCAGTAGATTTTTAGCTCTGATTGTTTTTTTGCTAATATTATTTACAGGAAAGGCATGAGAGAGGAGAAAGCACCAAGCGTGCTTTGTTTAGACTTTTGTACTTTGAAGAACAGTGTTGACTTTGTGAACTGGGTTTTTGTAGTTACCTTATCACACTTACTTAACGTAAATTTATATGCACTTCGTTAGTGAAATGATGTCTAGTTATACTTTTGCATGATATACAGAAAAAAATAGTGAGAATTGAATCGTCGTCAATAGTGGATTTATTATGCGCCTGAAGAATATATAATAGGATGGTGGTGAATATAATTTTTCTGCTAATTTCTACGAAATATATATAATATACAATAATATATGTAAACACGGCTAAAACAATAGCTTTAAAATGCGATTTTTCTTTTTGTTTTTTGTCAGTCACTTTTTTCCAATCTTTTTTGCCAAAAATAAATCTGGTCCTTTTTGTATAAAACCCGGAGAGGAAACTGATCGTGTGTCGTAAATCGCCGATTTAAGTTTTGCGCATTTTTTGCTTTGCATGGTCGCCTGCTTGTGCTCAGAGTATAAATATTTTTTAGTTTTTGCAGTGCTAATCTGATCAAGTTGAATTTGAACGCATAAACAGTCAAAAAAATATAACAATTTAATTAAGAATTTGTTTATTCACAAATGTGGCAAATCAGAAATCTTGTACAAGAACAATACGAAACAAAAATCATACTCTAAACCGAACCAGCAAACTACAGCAAATATGCGGACTGATAAAGTAGATGATATCGTCCGTCCGTAGAATGAGACTAAAAATTTGTTTATGCTTTTCTACTTTTATATATTGTGTACACTTTTATAAGTTTAGCATACTGCCATTGTAATTTTATAATAAGGCTCGGTATGGACACGTGTCAGCATAATAGATGTAGTCGATTTTAGCTACTAAATTTAATACATAATAGGTCAATATAACATTTATCAAACCCAGATTAGCTGCTTCTCCATGAATCTGTTAAAAGCTAGCCTAATGACTGGAAGAATTGTTTGTAGATTGTACAGAATTAGGTATGCAAAGGAACTTGGAATGGCGAGTGTGTAAAGTTAACAAGGTATTGGTGCTCGAACGTCATTTCGGAGTCAGCTATAAGGTGAGAGAATACCTCGACGGGAGGATATCATGCAAATTGAGAGAAGCGATGAAGTAGAGAATCTTCTAAAATGCTCTTCTCACACAGTGTTTAATGCACTGGTAAGATTTTGTCTCAATAAATATTTACTAGATGTAGATACGTTACACTTAGTCACATGATCACATTACACATGTTCCAACCGTTAGTAAAATAAAAATACTGCAAATTTCGGCAAAATGTTTCTATTTACTTGTTACAAATAATTTACATATTATATCATGTTCAAAGTTGCAAAGATCCGAGTTGCAAAGATCCGAGTCCAAAGATAAGAACGGAACAGTACACACAGAAATGATCGAGACCTTGGATGTTGAGCGTTCTCATATTCTCGTAAAAGTACCACAACATCAACATTCCTGGCCAAATAAGCCAAACTTTCATGACTCACTACGTATATTACGATTTGAGCACCATATTTGGCATAAATATTGTCGCAACCTGTAATCATATCTGCGAAGGTAATGTATGCAGAATTTCTTTGTGAAGTATCAACTAAGGAATCTCTACATCATTTTGACCATAAATAAACACGGCAAGTCAAGTATTCGCTTGCTCACCTTGATTAGATACCATTCTTGTGGGCGTCGGGCGTGTAACATGTAAATGCGGAGGATGCAACTGAAGCCGAAGCTTTTATGGGTAAACAAAAGAAAAACTCAGTGTTTCAAAGCAAACCTTTGCTTTCCGTGAAAAAGCTTATCCGGAGGTTGTATAATCAGTTTGCAAATTGCAACTTCGCGAAACGCATAGAAATAGCGATGAAGTCATTAAACTACTCAGTCTCTTGGATTTCCATACTCAATTTCTTCTGTCTCAATAGCTCCTTTGTCTTCCTGCTGCAATATTAGAGTTTTTATGCAAATTGGGCAAATCCATTCAAATTTATAGCAGCATAAGCCACCTCATTGTATCGTCTCATGATACATATCCACAACATCTGTGTAACTTTTAAAGTATAATTGAAGAGGTGGGAGGGAATCGAGGCTTGTGCGGGTAAGCGATCTGTACTCCTTCGTCAACGTATCTCTGGAAAGGTGCCAAGTTTGTGCCAGACGCTCGTTTGGAATTAAACTTTGGAATTTTTTTGTGTCTACACAGAATTCTCACTCTTAGTTGTGATACTGGGTGCATACAGTATAGACATCCGGATTCCGGTCATCTTTTCCTCATCTTTTGTCTTTTCGGTTATCGGAAAGAATCTTTATTAAGACTTGATCAACCACCGCCAATAATCTACCTCTGAATTCGTACATTAATATAAATGGCGTTTTCTGGACAAGTGGTCAGTAATCTTTATGATACAACGAATCTTAAGAAAGAGGTAACATTGCAAAAGCCATTTCACGACCCTTTACATTTCTCCTTCAAGAAAACTTGATAAATGTCAAACAATTCGTTGTCTTAATTGTCTCAGGAGTGCTACGAAGTGGAGTCCGTCGTTTGGGAACTGAAGCGCTTCAAGGCGCTGCTTCATCTGCATACAACCAATGAATCAAAATCAGGAGACGAAGAATGTCCCTTGAGGGTCTCTCACATTGATCACGGCACTTCTGTAGACCGACCATCGAAGTATTCAGCCAAGTTATACTTGTCCAAGTTTGATCAAAACAACAACTGCGCTACCGAGACAAAGGATGATGTGCTGTTTAGACTGGAGGTTGACACGCTGGATATAGAGCCAGTTGGAGGGTCGCACGCTTTACACTAGCACTACAATTAGGTTTTACACAGGGAAAATCAAGAGTTTTCGTGAATTCAGTAAGACAGGTTCAAAAATTAAACAATTTAAAACAATACGCAGAAATCGAGAATCTGTCACGTTTGTTTTAGGAATTCAAATTGGTAAAGTCACCCAGAAATCAGAGACATCCTGTCAAGGTCAACTCCAATGGAATAAGCTACAAAAAAGTATGGATCTGGAGGACTCTCTCTTTATTCTCGTCCAACACTATATTTACCGCCAGCCATCCGAGTGGGGATTGCCGCAGGTGCCTGGAATTCTGGAAGCAATTGACAAGTATCTCAAATACGGAACCAGAAACCCGATCCGAGACGAATCGATGAAGAAGATACTTGTGGAGTTTTGTGAAGGCAAGGGAACTAACGAAAGTGATAGAAGATTTGAATATTCTCTGAGTTCCAATGAGCATTCTCGTTTCGTCGACGTTTTTTTGTTCAACATGGCCGATGTTTAAATACTCAACAAAGCCAACATGTGCGAGTGCAACAACTATCGATCTCAAGTTTTAAGTCTAATGTTGTAATTTTTGTTCTAGTATTAGATTTACTCTGTAATATATGTACATTGTACATTTAGTAGGGATTTAGAAACTTTAATAGTGTGACTTTTATGTTTACATTTTCTCAAAATAAGCGTAGCTAAAAATCGCCTGTAGAAATCAATTGTTTCTCACTGTCGTCAATAAATTCAGTTTCAAATCTGTACAAAATATGTGATTTCCAACTCGGTGAGCATAGTTTGCAATTTACTAAACAAAGGACATTCTCACAAGCACGCAACCCCCTAATACCTCGATAAATACTCATATAAACAGTCATACTCAATGCAACGCGTAAAGTTGTGCTATCAGCATTTTGCGTCCTTTCTTAATGAGTCCAATTAAACAATGCAAGAAAATGTGCTTAAAAATCTGTGTTTCTTCAAGTGTAGTGATGTAGTACTACGTGTGTCATTTTTGACTACACGGTTTGCTCTCAAATCAATTTTCTGTAGGCGACAGCTTCAGCAATCTCTATGAGAATTCATAGTCACATCCTTCCTTGACCGGGGACATTTATTAACTCAATGCATTTGTGTTTCTGTAAAGGAGAATGAGAAACTCGTCTTTTGCATGCAAATGCAACTTTTGTATAAACAAAGTAACATAAAAAAAACCTGTGTGCATATAAATATAGCTCATATTTGAGTATTTATATCACGTTCAAAAAAACTCTCAACAATGAAAATATATGAACATAATACATTATATATAACGCAAACAGCAGCTCTTCAAGCAGCGTTGTAAATACGGTTATTGTTGTAGCCTGTTGGCATGCAATATGCGTGTACAAGACCGTTACAATCTTTGCATGATGCACTTGTTGCAACAATGACAAAACCCATACTTTACTACACAGGGGAAGCGTAAATGAATGAAAGCTCTTGTGGCAAATGCTTATCTGAGATTATAAGCAAACTTATAATTCCATTACGAGTACGCACCTACAATAATATAAAGACTCATTTAAAGCATTCCACAAGGTGCGCGAGACACTTCTGATTTTTAGTGTGGGATGCTGGCAAATGCACTCCTATGACTTTGTGCTGGTGCTGAGAGGCAAGTGCACTAAACAATTTTTAACAGCATAAAACAGTCAACCCTTGTCTCTGCAATACTCTGCAGTTTATTTATGTTTTAAGAGAGCACATCCCAACCCTGTTTTCCTACAGCTTCGCAAAATCCCTTCCAACACACAACTGACCCCATTTTCCCTTCATTATCATATCTTTCACACGCATTTTATCCTCACAATTTTTGCGTTCACACTGGTACAGGTCCCTTTTTTACTTATTCACGTAAACTCAAATAAAAATGGCTGTTATGTGTAGGGGCACGTCCGCTTATCACTGCCATACGCTTTTGGCAAATGCACCTTCATATTACGACGAGGCATGCAATGTGCGTGTGCCTACGTTAAATACGAACACTTTGACAATAGGCAGAAAAATGTCGGAGAATACACCGTAACATGTGTCATTCTACGCTTTTTTAATCATTTTAACGGTAATAATGTGGGATACGTTTTTTTTCTCTGTATATTTACAAGCTAAAAAACTGTACATTGGAAGCTGAGAATACAGCGTGAGATTGCTTTTCAACACGAATCGCGTACTCAGTGATCAATGCGCTGCTTGACACCTCTCCCATCCATTTTATACACTTAAAGGCGAACCTTAGAAATCAACGCTTCGACTCCTCTGATTTGCTATACTGTTACGATAATATATTAGCAAAGGCTCAAGCATAATCGTCAATGCTCTTGCCCATGAGTATGTATACGCTTTGCACATTACATTATCTTGTAATGTGCATATTCCACTCTCTTTGAGTAAAGGAAGCATCATAATGTATACGTCATTGTTAAGAACGTATGCTCACACTGCATTTCAAATCAGTATCTTACAGTGCCAACAAAGTCTTCAGTAAAGCAAAGGAGGGACTTGCAAGTGGAGAGTTTGTTTTGCATTTGAATCATCTTCTCTCACAGGTTGACTAGTGATGATGAGTATGTGTTCAGTGCGTGTGCGAAGAAGATGATGATCCCAGTGAGATCACCGCTTCTGCCAAATTTTCAACCAAAATAAGATAACTAGAGGTTATTATACATGGATTCTGGTTTTGGCATCTTGTTACCTTTCTTGACACGTGTTGTGCCCTTTCACACACATTTCCACAGCTTTTCAGAGAGGCGAGAAGTGTTTTAATGCCAATTTTAAAAGCGAATATTATAACACAGCGTCACAATTAAAGTGGCATTTCGAAATCTGTAGCGATTGTCACCTTTCTCTGAAGGTGGACAGTTTCTCTTTTGAGTTTAGTTACGTTTTTCTTTGAAAAAAGTGTGAGAATCCTTTCAGAGTGACGGTGGAGAGCTCCAAGAATTATTGTGTGAACACGTAGTGATTGTTTTATTTTTAATCAGATTCAGATCATGTGAAGACACTGTCTCTTTCCCTTTGTTGCTCTGATTTCGAGAGGGAGTGCTCTACAATTTAGTATGTTGTTGGTGAATGGAGACGCTGATGATGAGACGAGGTAGTTGGCACTCCAGGGAATTCCTGAGTTTCGCGTACCTCCTCCTCTTCATCTTGTCTGGAACGTCATGGCTCGCGACGCCGACGACGGGGTTCCTTCTCTGGGATTGGAAGCTGTGGAGGCGGGCCTTACAACTGCCACCGTTGCCACCGGTTAGCGACTCCGCGGCGAGGAGCTACCGTCAAATCTCATCCGCTTTGCAGACGTCGTCACGTGCCATCGGAAATGACACTTTTGAGAATGGTAAGAGCAAAGAGAGATTAGCTAATCTTGCAAACACTTCCGTTCTCTTATTATCTCTCGAATATATCAGCATGATCATCCTTTGCATTTAAGTTTGTCGTCGATTTCACTTTGTCTAAATACAGACTCACGACATCGAGACCTGCGAGAGAGTGTCTGTTTATTTTGCTCGATTAGAAGGAACAACAAGGGGCGAAAAAATTTCCCTTTCTCTGAACATGCATCAGTCGTCTTTATTACCTGAATCAGGTGCTTTTGTTCTATAGAGTGGTTGTAGGAAGGACAACAAGGATTTTTTATGTCGGGCATTTTTTCTCCTTGTTTGAGTCTCTCTCTTGGTCAGTTCCTTGTAATGTGGCTACATTAACGATCTAGCCAACCGTGTACCCCTTTCATGAAGGGGATACCCTTCACGAGTCTATTGTGAAGGGATATTTTAAGACTGTCTTGTCGTAAAATGGTCTCGTGAGCAAAGCGCAGGTATTGTTGCGCTTGAAGCGTTTCTAATGTAAGGTTCAACTCGCATTACAGAAGTGATACGCGTATCCCTAAAATACGATTATGAGTTGAGTGCATGATGGTTTTGGTTGCAGAGAGAAAAAAAATTAGGTGCCTCGACGAAATATCTTTTAACAGTTTTACTCAACTTCAAGTCGCAAATGGGCCTACTAATTGAATGATTCGCGAAAAAAATATTATGTTGAGTGCTCACTTAAACGGTCGTAAGTGTGGTAGTTGTGCTAAACTGAGTACAAGGCTTTCAGACACATGTTTGAGGCAATGAAAAAAAAATCAAAGTTGTTGGGTTCTGTCTCTGGCATGTGTAATAATAAAAATCCCTGAGCTTTGAGAGTGTAGCCCTGAATTAAGATTGATTAGAAGCTGCTCTAATACATATTTTCAGGGGAAGGGTGGTTTTTGTTGAACAAGTGAAACCCTGTATTTAGCAAAAGGGGATGAGGGAAATTTTGTACGAGATTTATTACGCTTTGTGCGCTGACAATAGGGAACCATTAATTTCCAAAGTTGGTGGCCATATTATGTGGTAGTAATTGCGATTATTCGCGATCGAAATTTGTATTAATGGGAGACTGTCTGTTCGGAAATGGAAAAAGCTTTAGGGTTGTGGGTTTGGTCAGCAGCGCCACTTATTTGCATGTAAAATGGAGAGAATAAGTAGTATTGAGAGTGGTCATTGAAATGCCGTGGTTCACGAAGCATGGAAAATAAATGGTTATTTTGTGCAAGCGTTTAGAGATGAAATTATTGGAAAGATATGAAAAATGGGATGACACGTGTTACACCACTTTGAGTTGTTCATCACCACCATCAGTTGCGAGTGGAAAGCATGAAATCATATGTCGTATTATAATTTTTTCCTTGTTTGCAAAATCTACGTTTTTAGTAAAACAAATAAAAAATTGTCTTTAATATCTCGAAAATCTGAATGCCTGTAGGGTAACTGCACAGAGTAGTAAAAAGTAAAGATGGTAAGAGTAATAAAAATCGAAGTTATCAGAGCGGAACGCGTGAATGAGACACATTTATAACTTTTTTGATTCTGATGAATGAAACATACGCATGCAACCTGGGAAAATATTTTCTCCTTAATTTTAAGATGAGCATTGTATTACATGAAATGAGTAGTTGAGTAGATACACAAAGTTTTAAATTATGTGCATGACATTGCTCAAGAGTACTTACGAGTATTGCGACTTCTTCCAATTTAATTTCAACTTTTTGTTATTATTATTGCCTTTTTAATTGAAGGAGATAGATAACTCGTTAAACTTAACTTTCAAAAATTAAATCTCAGCTTTCAACGCGTTAACTACGTAAACGAAATACATGAAATTGTATCTACGAACTTAAAGCAGAGATAATCCTGTACTACAAATCACAAAAAACTGATCATCCACCTAAACACTTAATTATCTAGAAATTTGAGCCAATGCATGGCACTGAATGAAGTTCGCAAGCACTTTTCATTGCAAAGTGCACTTTGAAGTTTCGTGTCTACAGTCTTTCAAAGTGCAATGTTTGAGTGTCAGCTAATTAAAAATGAAATTGTGTAATTGTTAGTCCATCAGAAAAACACACAGAATCGTAATTGGGATTTTCCCATGCTGCTCCTTCGAAGCATTGACGTTTTTACAGACGACTGACAAGTGTGAAATAGAAGAGAATGTGAGAATGCGAGAATGTGATGATCGAAAGTATTTTTAGACTGCCAATTAATCACTGGTGCCTCATTGAATGAATCGTGGTTTAAATAGAATGTACATGTTTATTCCTCATCATCAGGTGCTCACGCTGCTAACCTTGGGAAGGTGTCCTTTTTGAATGACTTCCCTCACGGGACTTTCCTCGTTAATTGCTATATGAGTTGGCATTGGTGAAATTTTTATTGAGCTTTTGTGCAACAAGATGATTAATGCTGCACAGGTGTCAACGAGAGAAAGAAGTGACGAATGGAAACTGCATGTACAAGGAAGAAAAGATAAATTAAGTGTGTATGAGATTATGTTATGTCGCTTCAGCCAATATCAATAATATACATGTCTCCGTTGCATTTTAAACATTCAAACTAGAGTTAGTTAGTTTTATAAATCAGCTTATTGCAGGCTGTTGCAACCTCTTGAATTCTTGATTTGTTTTTGTGTTGATATGTTGAATTTGTAACAGAAAATAAGCAAATTCCATTAAGACGCAATCACAAGTTAAACTAAACGAGCAACATGGAAATGAGTGTGAGGCGAGTGAAACTAGTGCAAACACAGTGCTACACAACACACCGACCTCTCATGTAAAGATAAGTGATAGATATAATCAATAACATATAGAGGGAGCTCTCATGTTTTAAGGGAAGCCGTCTTCAATGCTGATTTTTGCTAATTGGAAATACAAACTATAATTGCGTAACCTGACAAGGGATCTCTTTCTTATAACCATTTTCATCCTTGGCATGCTGTATTTTTGGATTATATATTGATGATAAGCAAAATAGGGAAAGTTGGTTGAAGATATCTATTTGTATCGATGAGCTCTCAATTTAGATGCTCAATTTGCCTAAATTAGTTCAGCAGTCAGGGGGCAGGCCAATTGCCAAATCTCGAATAGGCAACTATTCAGTCTGATTGGTGAAGCCCAAACAATTATATAACTATAAATGTACACAATGTGTTTATAGGACGGACAAAGTTGTTACTTTGAAAACTTTATTTCCTTCAATCTTTCCTGTAGTTCCTGTAGCTCGTTGAAGTGCAATCAATAATGGAAATAACCAATCCCCTCCACGCCAACTCCAATTAAACAAGTTGCTTGAGCGCATAAAGTTTTGCGAGCACTCGCTGCAACTGCATTGCATCGACAAAACTTGATGTTTTTCTGATCTTTTGATTTGATAAAATAAAAAATATTAACCATTTTTGTTTGCGTTTGGTTAAATATTTTTACGAGGGTTGCATGCAGCTCGAGTGGTGTGCGCGTGTGCGATACTTTATATTGAGGTATTATCTTAATTGAATTTTTCTACACAGCGTAGCACATGTATATTAAGTGATTCATGCCCACATTTTCACGCAACACCACAACAATCATAACATGCTCAATCTTCCAATTGGAGAACACGTTCGTGTCAAAGTTTACACACACGTAAACAAACTGGATTGCGTAAAAATGTGTCGCTCACGTGTGGCGTGGGGACAGTTACAGTTGTCGTCCACTTTTCAGCATGCGATGAAAATTAAGTTTTGAAGGGTCTCGCATTGGCAGTTTGTAAATGAAGGAAGACATTTTTTTTGAGAGTTATGATTTAAGAAAAGAAATAAAATCGTATGCGTATGCAACAAAAAAATCAATCTGAATATAAACCATTTTATATGTCATCATAGCTGAAAATAAAGCTACGTTAATAATTCTGCCATGAAATGAATGAAATCTGCTTTTCTTGATAACTTTTATGGGGTTTCAAATTTGTTTTGACATTTTTCTATGTGTAATAATGAATTTTTTCAACGCATTATTCGCACCTCAATAAAAACGCTGCGGTAGCGTATACTGCCTCGAATTGATTTGTGAGCGGATCGAGCTCCGAAATGATTGTGTAATTTGCATAGTTTTGCAATGTAGGCACACACATTCCTTCGCATTTTTACACGTCTTTCTGTGTGTTCTAATTTGCGGACAATAATTTACGACATGACTTATATTTGAGCCTGACCTGAAAAGACAAAAGAAAATACGATCCCAGAAAAATATACGATCCGTATAAAGTTTTCTTTTGATCCCTCTGTCAAAGGCAATTTTAATTCGTAGCTAAGTACATGATATCCATAGGCATAATTTCTTCACATTTTTTAAGCTTTTGCATCACACAGATGAGAGATAGCGGCTTTGGCTTGACTTTGGCTTTAGTACAAAGACTCGCACCTCCCATTCCTTTCGTTTTAATGATGCTGCAATTCAATGAAAATGATAGAGTGTGCGTCTCTCATTTGGGAGAACAAAGTAGGATTCATCTCTTCTGGCACAATGCAGCATAAAGAACAAATTAGAACAAAAAAGTGATTGGTGTGCGTAACGCATGTTCAGAGAGTGATGAATATAGTAGTACGATAGTTAAGAAAAAATGAGAACGACCCCTCTGCATATTTGTATGAAGAGGGCATCAACGTCCTCATATTTGCAGTTTGCTAACATTTTCATTACAAATTGCACTAATCGCTTTGTTTTTGTGACTCGTATTTCGAAGCTAACGATGATGAGATAGCGGAGTCAACATTTCTTTTAAAAAGTCAAGATTGATGACACTTTGATAATGAAAGCTTGATCCGCTTACATTTCCAAGGGTCGAAATGAATTTTCGCAAGCGATGAAGAAGGAGCCACAGCTCTGCAAAGGTTATTGGCATTGAGTTCAGAGAGATTAAAATCTCCCCTTGACGAACTGTAGCAATGTCATCATCATTTTCGTAGCACCAAAATATCCTCAACAAAGTTGAACAAATAGTGAGCTTCTTGCATGATTCTGCAAAAGAAGGAGATGGAGCCCAAAAGATTAATTTGTACTCAAGAAGAGATTTTTGAGCTTGTGAAATAATAATCGGCATACCTATACGAGAGATACATCGGTATGCGTCATGATGTTTGCATGAAATTCATGCGGAATTGCAACAGAACTTCTTTTCATTGTTATGTTCTTTGTTTTGCAGAGTTAATTGACCCCTCGCCGGCAGCGTCAGAGATGCACAATGTGACAACCAAGATCATCACGCCGAAGCCACAAACGACAGAGTCCCCTTTGAAGCCACTCGTCGACACCGAGATCCAGTTGACTCGCAAGTGTTTCGACGAGTTGGGCTGTGTAGAGAACACGGAGGAATGGTTCAACATTTTGCATAGACCCATCAGCCTCCTGCCCTTTGACCGAGATGTGGTCAACACGAGATTCATCTTGTACACCAAGAGCACGACGGATGAGGTACAATATAAAAATGATTAAAGTGGAGATGGCTAATATGATGCTTGCCTCTGTGCCACTGGCACACATACTCGTCATTGTCAAGGACTTCCACTTTGCTATAAATTGTATTGGCGATGAGTTTTTCTCGGCCTGTGGGTCAGGATGCAGCTATTTACAATTCTATTGTCGACATGAATAAAAACTAATTGCAAATATTTTAATAAGTTGCTATTATTATTATGCTAATGAACGGATGAAATTGTGTCGATTTTGTGTGGCGCAGCCGAAAATGGTGACAGCCAACAAGACTGAGCTGCTCGAGGCAAACTTCAACCCGAAACTCGGCACAAAGTTCATTGTGCACGGGTTTATCGACACTGGGTTCAGTTCGTGGGTTATCAAGATGGCTCAAACGTTGGTGAAGGAGAGGGACTACAACGTGCTCGCCGTCGATTGGGGCGCAGGAAGCTTGCCGTTGTACACGCAAGCGACTGCTAATGCGAGACTGGTGGGCTTGGAAGTTGCATACTTTATTAATTATTTGCAGGTACGTTAATTAGAGAAATATAGGTGCACATAGCATGCATGCTCGGATTTGAACGATTCGGAAAGATTATTTTAATTTTCAGGCGCATTTAGGCGTAGCCCCATCCAATGTTCACATTATTGGGCACAGTTTAGGTATGCATGAGATAGAAAGATTATTTTCATGATTTATGCCATAAGTTTGTTTTATTTGACGAATTCGGTGATTATTATTTAAAGGAGCTCACATTGCTGGTTATGCCGGGGAACGTGTTGAGGGTTTAGGGAGGATAACAGGTAAAATATAAAGTGAACGAATTTCATGTGCGTTTGTATTGTATTATAAGCTCAATATTATGACTAATTTGTAAATGTGAAAGGTCTCGATCCAGCCGAACCATATTTCCAGAACATGCCCGAGTTTGTAAGACTTG